>ONZA01016477.1:632-11362 GCA_900322205.1 Kewa caespitosa | reverse complement strand
GCCCCCCCCCCCCCCCCCCCCCCAAAAAAAATAACAAAATAAAATGGAATTTGCCAACTTAAATTCGCAACAAATATCACTGAATCAACATCCAAAATCACAAACTGAAATTCTATGCATGATATAAATTAATTGACATCAAAATTACAATTAGAATAAACCTAATTAACACACCAACATAAAAGTGAATGTTTGAAGTCCGAAATCAAAATGAAGGGCATCGAATTATACCTATAAAGCTATTTTAAGATGACCACCGAGTAGTTCCTCAGCATTTGGACTGTGCGAGATTGAGCAGAGTGCGGGAGATTGAGCGGACTGGGCAAGGAGATTGATGGAGGAGAGACGAATCAATTAAACGAATTTGAGAATAGGTTTTTTTTGTTTGACAATTTGAGTAGCCGGTGGAGAGATGGTGGTTTTTTCTTTTTTGGGAGGATAGATTACGTGGGAATGGGTGTACTGCGTGTATGTTATTTCATTTTGATTTTGATTTTTATTTCTTTTTACCACACGCGCCCAAAAATTGAGCTGGCGCCTAAAAGTTCCATTCTCGACACTTTTAATTATCGTGAAATACTCTCTTCACCCATAAGCGTCGAGAATGTCTCGCTAGTTCCAAAATATGTCGAGCCAACATCGTCGAGAAATTTCTTGTTTTATAGTAGTGTTTTAATTGAAAGAGAAATGACTTAAAAAAATATCGATCGTCAAAAAGCGTTAAATATGTACAGGAATTGCAACCGCAAATCTTGTTGCTTGAAAGCCGATTACCATTGAAATCATCAAAATTTGTTATATTTAACCACAACATGATCCTATTTGAAAAGATACTTTAAATTGCTTTGCCTATTAAAAGACAAAAATGCTTATAACGCTAACGGTCGTAAAAAAGCGTTAAATATGAAAAGCAATTGCAATAGAAATTTATTTTATCATAAAGCCCAAGTATGATTGAAATGATTAATTTTATTGGTATCCAACATGAAGATGTTCCATTTTTATAAAATAGTTTCAATGAGTTAGTCAATTTAAAGAGATACGCTTAAAGTGCAAAGAATCATTAACAAGTGTTAAATATGAACAACCATTGCATTCGCAATTCTCGTAATTTAAAAGCCTTGTATGATTAAATTGATAAATATTGGTGGTATATAATCAAATAATGTTTTGATTTCATAATGTAAGTGCAGTTGGTTCGTCAATTGCAAGACAAATAGGCTTCAAACGCTAAATATCACTAAAAACGTTAAATGTGAACAGCTATTGCAACCGCAATTCAAATTGTTTGAAAGTATAGTATGATTGAAATCATCAAAAAGATTGAATTCTAACCATAACATGATCATATTATAGAAAATAGTTAAAATTTGTTCGTCCATTGAAAGAAAAATACGCTTAAAACAATAACGATCATTAAAAAGTGTAAAACATGAAAGGCAATTGCAAACGTAATTCATTTTATTTAAAAGTCGGGTATGTGAAATCATCAAAGTTGATGCTATATAAACTAAACATGATCCAACACTGAAAGTAACTGTAATTGATTCATCAATTGAAAGAGAAATAGGTTTCAAACGCCAATGATCATTAAAAAGCGTTAAAATAGAAACATAAATTACAACAACATTTCTTGATATTTGAAGGCCAAATATGATCAAAGTAATCAATTATGTTTATCAATAACCAGAATGAGATCCAATTTAACAAAATAATTTTAATTGGTTTTTCAATTGAAAGAGATATAGGCCTAAAACACTATCGATCATTAAAAAGAGATATATATTGAAAGCAATTGCAACCGCAAATATTATAATTAAAAAGCCCAATATGATTTAAATGATCAATATTCATTTTATATAAATAGAACATGTTCTAGTTTTAGATAATTGGTTCGTTAATTGAAAGAGAAATACGCTTAATAAGCTACATTCGTTAAAAAGCAGCAGGTATGAACAACAATTCAACCTAAAGTACTTGTTCATTTAAAGCCGAGTATGAATTATATGATCAATATTTTTGATATCAAATCTACTATTTTCCAATATAAGAAAGTTATGTTTAATTTGTTCGTGAATTGAAAAGAAAAAAGAGTCTAAAAACAATGAGGATCGTTAAACAATGTTAACTATGAAAAGCAATTGCAATCGTAATTCTTATAATTTGAAAACCAAGTTTGATTGAAATGATCATTACTTTTGGTATTTTCTCAAAACATGTTCCGATTTTAAAAATTGATTCGTCAAAAGAGAAATAGGCTTAAAACGCTAACTATTGTTTAATAGCGTTAAATATGAGCAACAATTGCCGTCGCAAGTACAATTGTTTTAAATCCCAGTATGATTAAAATAACCGTAATTGTTTAAATATAACCAGAAAAAGGTGCAGATTTTTAAATTATAGTTTTAATTGGTTCATCCATTGAAAGAGAAATACGCTTAATACGCTAACGATCTTTAAAAAGAGTCAAATACGAACACCAATTACAACCACGATTTTGAATATTCAAAATCTGAGTATGATTAAAACAATAAATATTGTTGATAACTAACCAGAAAGACATCCAATTTGATAAAAAATATTCCAATTGGGTTTTCAATTGAAAGATAAATAGGCATAAAACACTATTAATCGTCAAAAAGCGTTAAATATGAACAACAACTGCAACCGCAATTATTCTTACTTGAAAGCTTATTATGATTGAAATTATCAAAATTGGTTATATCTAACATGAACATGATCAAATTTGAAAATATAGTTTTAATTGCTTTGCCAATTGAAAAAGAAATATGCTTATGACGCTAATTGTCGTCGGAACGCGTTAAATATGAAAAGCAATTGCAACAGAAATTCTTTTTATCATAAAGCCAAGTTTGATTGGAATGATCTAATTTTTTTTTTTATATATAACCTGATTATGTTCCCTTTCTATAAATTAGTTTCAATGATTTAGTCAATCTAAAGAGAAATACGCTCAAAACGCAAACTACAGTTAAATAGCATTAAATATGAACAGTCATTCGCTTCACAGTTCTCGTTATTTGATAGCAATGTGTAATTAAATTGATAAATTTTGATGATATATAATCAAATAATGTTTTGATTTCTAAACTTAATTGCAGTCGGTTTGTCAACTGAAAGACTAATAGGCTATAAACGCT
Source organism: Kewa caespitosa (assembly GCA_900322205.1). Taxonomy (NCBI): domain Eukaryota; kingdom Viridiplantae; phylum Streptophyta; class Magnoliopsida; order Caryophyllales; family Kewaceae; genus Kewa; species Kewa caespitosa. The sequence goes on along the minus strand of ONZA01016477.1, from coordinate 8,201 downwards.
AACGATCGTTCAAAAGCGTGAAATGTGAAAATAAATCTCCACCGCAATTCTAATTATTTGAATGTAAGGTATGTTGAAATCATTAATATTTTTGAATTCTAACCATGACATGATCATATTATGAAAAATAGTTATAATTTGGTTGTCAATTGAAAGAGAAATACGCTTAAAACAATAACAATCATTAAAATCTTTAAACATGAAAGCCGATTGCAACCGTAATTCAATTTGTTTATAAGTCAAGCATGATTGAAATCATTGAAACTGATGGGATATGAGGCAAGCATGATCCAACTCTGAAAATAATTGTTATTGATTCGTCGATTGAAAGAGAAATAGGCTTCAAACGCTTAAGATCATTAAGAAGCGTTAAATATGAACATAAATTACAACCGTATTTATTTATATTTGAAGGACAAATATGATTAAAAAAATCAATTTTGATTATGAATAACCAGAACGGGATCAAAGTTTACAAAAGAATTTCAATTGGTTTTTCAGTTGGAAGAGAAATAGGCTTAAAATACTATCGATCGTATTTTTTTTTTTTTTTTTTTTGAGTTCCTTTGCTTCGTTAGTTGTTTTTTATTGTTTTATAGGTAGAGTTCATTTCCTAGTAGAATTAGGATAAAAAGGCCTATATAAAAGACCTTAGGTGTTGTTTAGAAGACAACTTTTGTGATTAAAAAAGTAATAAAGCTTAATTGCTTTGTGATGAAGATTGTGTTTCTTGTTCAATTCTTGACCGGGGAGGTCAAGTTTATTCTCGTGATTACCTAAAGGGTTGTGGTTCTTGAGGGCTTTATCAATTATTAGAGTTCAACAAACTATCTTTTATTTTCCAGTTTCACGTTCGCATCTAAACACATAGAAACACAAAAAATATTTTCTGTTCTTTTCGTTCATTGTGATTCCACAAATTTACGCATCAAGTTTGGTATCAAGTGCTTAGGTTTAGGGTTTCTTCACCTCAACAATCAAGATTTCAAGTAGGAACATAAGATTTCAAGAAGGTTCACTTCACATCTAGAAGATGGAAGAAGAAACGACTAAAGAAGCGCAATTCGTCATGATGTTGAGCGAGATGTTTGGAGACAAGTTTGGGACTTTACATGATCGTATACAAGACTAATATAATCAACATAGAGATATACAAGAGTGAGTTATGAGTTAGGGTGAGAATTTTAGACCCAAGCATAGCAAGAACCGAATCGAATGACGATGAACCTGAAATAGAGGAGTCCAAAAAATGAGATTTAGAAAAGGAGACTTTTTCTAGTCAATCTAAAGGAAGCCGTGGTTATGCACAAGATGTACTGAAGTTAGATTTGCCTGAATTCATGATACAGACATTGCATTGAATTGGATTTGGAGATCTGAACGAATTTTTGACTACAAAAGGTTCAATGATCGAGAGTCTTTTGACTATGCAATACTTAAACTTACCGATCTGGCAGGAGTTTTGTATGACAATCTTAAAGAGTAGGTAAAGAACAGGGAAGGAGGAAGATTAAGACATGGCCACGCTTCAAAGGGGAAATACGAGCTAAATACGTACCTAAGACGTATAGACAAGATACATACATCAAGGCTGCAGGACTCAAACAAACCAAGTCAGTTGATGAGTACATTGAAGTGTTTGAGAGGCTTAGGCTTCTTAGTGCAATGAAGGAGACTTCTGAGTAGAGGATGGCGAGATTTCTTAAATGATTGAGCACAAAGGTCAAGGATAAAGTGGAGCTGCAACAATCCAACTGCTACAATGATCTTTGTAAGCTGGCCAAGCGAGTTGAGCAACAAAAAAATCACAAACCAGAACCGAAGTCATTTATTGCCACAATGAAAATAGGTTTTTCATTAAATTTTGATAATGCTTCTACTTCTAAGGCATATTCAAAAAAGAAACTTCATGAGAGATCAAAAGGAGCTATGAATGCAGCAAATAAAAACAAGGACAATAGCAAAAGGCGCTGCTTTAAGTGTTCTTGATATGGGCATATTCATTCCAAGTGTGCAAATAAACTGTTAACTCTCTTGGAATTTAAAAGTTTTTTGTGACTTGCTTGGTACAATGAAATTCGACGAACCCGTAGTGCATGAACTCGAACCTGAGGAAGAAAATGAACCATCAATTCATAGAGATAATGACTGATTGGGACTTGTTATTCAACAAGTTCCAAAGGATGATGCAGCAAGGGAATCATACCGTGAAAAATTGCTCCATACACGTTGTAAAGTTCAAGTGAGATTATGCAACATTATTATCGACGGGGGATTTTGTGCTAATGTCGCTTCTATGGAGATGGTGGACAAGTTGAATCTTTCCACTATGAAGCATCCTCAACCTTATACGATTCGGTGGCTGGATAAGGGAAGCAATCTTAAGGTTTCAAGGAAGGTATTAATTTATTTTACAATTTGAAATAAATACCATAATCAGGTTTTCTGTGTTGTTATTCGTATGTATGCTTTTCATATTCTCTTGGGGAGTCCGTGGCAATATGATCGCAAAGCTAAAGTTTACGAAGTTACTACTGCCTAATCAATTGAACGAGAGGCTGAACGAGTTTCCTTGGCTCCATTCTCGCGTAAACAGGGCCAAGATTTACGTTCCAATAAGTCCAAGGAGAGTTTGGTTATTAGTAAGGGAGAAATAGCACGTGAATTCGAGGAAAATTAGGTTGTTTATGCTCTGGTCTCGAACAAAGTTGATGAAGATGAATGTGATGCAAGCGGGGTAGGAATTGGGGTTGTCCTAGTTCAAAAAAAGAAGCCGGTAGCTTACTTTAGCAAGAAGCTCAAAGGGTCAAACATGAACTACTCCACTTATGACAAGGCGTTTCATGCAATTGTGAGAGTTCTTAGCCACTAGAGTCATTATCTACAACCTAAACCCTTTATGTTACATAGTGATCACGAGGCATCAAAGTACATTCATGGGCAACAGAAACCAAATCCACTTCGTGCGGAGTGGGTTGAGTTTTTACAATCCTTTACTTTTTCCTTGAAGTACAAGGATGGAAGGGTAAATATGATAAATTCGTGAAAATTGTTGCTGATTGCTGCAAAATGTCTATTCACGGGTGTCATATGCATGTGTTGATGAGAAGGTTGAAATTGTTAAGGTAAGAGTTGAAACTTTTGAACCACAGTGAGTTCTCAGACATTGTGCAATGGAAAAGCAATGCTCCACTTACCTAGGGTACGACTCAAGCTGAACTGCAATGTGAAAGGAAAAATATTACTTTGCAGAATAGAGACAAAGAGGAAAGGTTTGAGTTTTTAAGGCTATCTGATGCCATGGTTCCCTTTCTTCAACAAAAAAGCAAGATTGATGTGTTAACTCAAAGTGATAACTGTACTACTTTCTTTATCTCTGCTACTAAAAAAGAAAAATGCAGAATAAGGTGTTTAGCATCTTGAATGAGGATGGGATCTTAGTGGATGACTATAATAAGATTCCTGAGTATTTTGTTAGTCACTACAAGAAGTTTATGGGTACTCCAAGGCCTATTATAGGGAGGGTTGATGAGAATGTCTTCAAACAAGGCTATGTGTTGTCTGAGAGTAATAAACAAATTGTGATGGTTCCTTTCTAAGCTAAAGATGTTAAGGATGCTTTAACAAGCATCCATCGTATCAAGGCTCCAAGGCCAAATAGGTATGGAAGCTCCTTTTTCAAAGATTCTTGGTGGTTACAGGTGATCTTGCTACTAAAGTTGTTCTTCGATTCTTTGAGAATAGGAAGATCCTTCAACAATTCTGTGCTTCATCTATTACTATGTTGCCCAAGGTGCTTAATCCTTCCTCCCCTGTTGACTTTAGACCTATTGCATGTTGTAATGTTATTTACAATTGCATCATGAAGATTATCTGTAAGATAATTGGCATGGTTTTACCCAAGCTAGTCAATGAGGAACGAGGTGCTTTCGTAGCAGGTAGACAATTGGTACACAATGTCGTCATTAGTCATGATTTGGTGAGAAGTTTTAATATGAAGCAAGTCTATCATAGTTGTATCATGAAGATAGACCTATAGAAAGCTTGTGACACAATGAAATGGGAGTTTCTAGAGTTGGTGTTGAAAGGTTTTAACTTCCCTAATGCTATGATTGCATGAATAATGGTTGTCTTGAAAGCTACTAGATACTAAATGGTAGTTAATGGTGGTATGCATAGTTTTTTATCATCACCACATGGCTTAAAGCAAGGTGATCGTGCCTCTCCTTTTCCTTTTGTTTTGGTGATGGAGTACTTGTCCAGAAAATTAAAAATGGATACTGATCTTATTGGTTTCTCCTATCATTCTAGATGTTCTAAGCTCAAACTTTGCCACTTATGCTTTGCTTATAATTTGCTTCTTTTATGCAAAGCTGATTTGTCTTCTGTGAGTATACTCATGGATTGTTTCAACCACTTCTCTGAGGTTTTTGGGTTGAGAGCGAATTTGCAAAAATTTCAAATTGTGTTTTATGGTCTCCCTAATGAGAATGTAAAGGAGTTGCTTGATGTTATTGGGTTCACTGAAATCAAACTTCCCTTCAAGTACTTGGAGGTGCCTATTACTCCTAAGAAGCTTAGAGTAGTTGACAAAATTACAGCAAGGTTTAAAGCTTGGCAAGCGAAAATGTTTACTTATGCTTGTATAGTTCATCTTGTCCAGTCAGTTTTGTATGGGATTAACACTTTAGTGGCTAGTAAATTTGTCCTCCCCAAGAGGGTTTTAAAGAAAATAGATGGGGTCTATAGGGAGTTCTTGTAGGGCTCTACTACTGAAAAGAAGAAGGTGGCTCTTGTAGCTTGGCAGAATGTATGCACACCAAAGAAAAAAGATGGTGTTGGCATTAAAAATGGTCCTATGTGGAAACACAGCTCTCATTGGCAAGCTCTTGTGGAATATAACAAGTAAAGCTGTTAACCTTTGGGTTACATGGGTTAATTTCATTTATATGAAAAGGCAAGGGTTATGGGACAATTGTGCTAGACATGACGACTGTTTGTACTGGAAGAACTTGCTCAAAGTCAGAGATAAGTTAAAAGGTGGCTTCCTTTTTAATGACGATGTTGCTCAATCGAAATCCTCCGCTAGTGGTACCTATAATGCCACTTCAGGGTACCATTGGTTGCATAAGGATGCTCTAACTCTGTGGAAGGCTAGGTCCATTTGGGGAAAATGTTGTATTTCTGAACACAGCTTCATTGCTTGGTTGTTGGATCTTAAAAAGATTCAAACCAAAGATAAGCTAGTCAGATTCCTACAGTAGGTGGATCAAACTTGTGTTCTTGGCAAACAAGAGAATGAAACATGGGAATACCTTTTCTTTTATCGTTCTTTTTCTCAAGAACTGATGTCTAAGGTTGCTACATTGGTGGGCGGACTCTGTTGCACTCAAGGAAATATATGGATCAAGAGAGTATCCAGGTGCAAGGGTAGAGCAAGCTCTGAATTCTTTGCAGCAGTTCTTATGGCATGCTCCTATTTCCTTTGGCAAGAGAGGAACCAAAGGATCTTCAATTCGAGGCAAAGAAGTTGTGGTATTCTCTTGAAGTAGATTAAAGAGGTTCTGAAGATTAGGGCTTCTTACATTTGGAGAAAAAAACCTAAGCTACTTAACCAAATTGAAGTGATGTTCTACAATCAATGTATCATGTTGTGGCCTTTCTTTTCTTCTGAACCCTGCCTAGAAGGTGGCATAAGAGGGTTTTGTCTTCGCCTTGTAGTGATAGTATTGTTAAGTTTTTGGTAATAATAATTCTTTACATTTTACCAAAAAAAAAAGAACGGAGTTTGACTTTAATGATCCACAGTATTTGTATCTGTCCAAAAAATGTTCCAATTATAAAAATATATTCTATTGGTTTGTCAATTGAAATAGAAATAGAGTTAAAACATTAACGATAGTTTAACTGCATTAAATATAAACAACAATTGTAGCCACAAGTACTATTGGTTGAAATCCTATGATGATTTAAATAACCGTAATTGTTTATATATAACAAGAAAATGATGCAATTTAAAATAGTAGTTTAAATTGGATTATCAATTGAAAGAGAAATACGCTTTAAACATTAACGATCGTTAAAAAGCATCAAATATGAACACCAATTACAACTGCAATTTTTAATATTTGAAAGCCGAGTGTGATTAAAATAATCAGTTTTTTTGATAAATAAATAGAACGAGATCCAATGTTGTGAAAGAATTCAATTTGGTTTTTTAATTGAAAGAGAAATAGGTTTAAAACACTATCTATTGTTAAAAGAACGTAAAATTTGAAAAGCAACTACAACCGTAATTCTTCTTACTTGAAAGCCGATTATGATTGAAATCATATAAATTGGTTATATCTAACCAGAACATGATAAAATTAAAAAAAATTAAACATAGTTTCAATTACTTTGCCAATTGAAAGAGAAATACAGTTATAACACTAGCAATCATCAAAAAGCATTAAATATGAAAAGCAATTGCATCAGAAATTCTTTTTATCGTAAAGCCAAGTGTGATTGAGTTGATCAATTTTTTTGTTATCTAACTTGATCATGTTCCCTTTTTATAAAATAGTTTCAATGGTATAGTGATGCGTAAACTATATAAAAATTCGAACTTTGTTGTGGAATCACAAAGAAAGAAAAGAACAGAAAAAATATTTATTGTGTTTTTTTGTGTGTAGATGCAAAACTAAAACTGAACAATAAAAGATAATTTGTAAAGCTCTTAGAATTGACTAAAGCTCTCAAGCACCACAACCCCTCAACTAATCACGAGAATGAACTTAACCTCCCCGGTCAAGAACTGAACAAGAAACACAGTCTTGTTCACAAAGCAACTCGGCTTTATAACTTTTTTAATCACAAATCTGTCTTCTAAACAACACCCTAAGGTCCTTAACAAAGGAGTTTTAATTCTATTTCTACTAGGAAATAAACTCTACCAAGAAAGCAATAAAATACATCTAACGAAGCAAAGGAATTCTGAAAACAAACAACTTTCCTAAGCGGTTAATAGTAATTCTACTTGGAAATAAACTCCTTTTCCTCATTTCTTCAACTGACTTTGCTTGGACATGTGTGATCGATTCTTTTTCCTTTTTTGACTCAGACTCCTTCCACACAACTTCCACCCAGACTTTCCTTACCCACCCAACCTCCCCTTTCTATATTCTACTTGCATACTTTCCACACTTTGAACCAAGTATCCCACATTCACATAATTAGACTGAAAGTGAAATGCGCACTTGTTAAGTAGCAAATTCAAGGACCTAGAATTATCCATCAATGCTCGTGCATCATTCTCCCTCTTTTGAAAAAAAGTTTGCCCTCCAACATTCATCATCTGGATACGAAGAGAAGCCTCGAAAAGAAACTTTTGGAACACAAAGTCTGCTACCCTTAAATAACAAAGCCATATATTGAAATCTTGCAAGAGCAAACCAACGAGTAGAACAGCAATTTTTCGAGCGCGTTCAGGATGAAAGCTTCTCGCTTCGTGTTAATTGATGGTGTGTTATTCAAGAATTCAGCAGCAGGACCACTACTTAGATGTCTACAGGAAGACCAAGCCAGAAT
>ONZA01016475.1:13735-25530 GCA_900322205.1 Kewa caespitosa | reverse complement strand
AGGGATCACCTAAATAAAGTGTATGATGATATGGCTTAGAAAACGTTTAGGGTTAAATCACTTTGTGCAACCAAATCGGGTTACAATGCTCTAATTCGTAAGTAGTGGCCGTTCGTAAGAACGGGCAAATTGGATGCATCCCATCTAATTTGCACCTTCAATCCCGAACATAGACTTTGGTTAAAAAGAGTAAAGGAGTCAAAAAACGGTTTCCTTATTTTTCTAAAATAAGGTGGCAACTCCAAAAATCCAATTTGTGTCATTTCGCTCATGTTAATAAATGACAATCATACCCCATACACGCACCCATTGTCGTGGGGGGTATGCGCGCCCATTATTCGACTCCCGCTTATTCCTTCCCCTCACCCGGGAAGCACGGGAGGGGCCATGGCCCCTACATGGACGACCCCTTGCAAGGATAAATTGGTAAAAATCAGCCACAAGAGAGTATAATGTTGTCAAAAATTGAAAATGAAGAGCACACGAACCTCTCTTGCCTGAGTACAAGAAGCACATTTCAAAGTGAAGAGCCATCGCATATGCTTCTTCATGGCGGAGACGACCTTCAGGGTCACCTTGGTTTCCTCCGGGTTCATCTGCAAGGTCAAACGAAGGACAACCGTTAGTGAAATGCAACCGCTAAAATCGTAAATAAAAAGAGAAAAGTTGGCATGCATACCCCGCGGTTCCCCTCAGGCAGGGGAAGGTACTCAGACTCGTCATCCCGTATGTCCGGGAACTCAAGTGTGACACGAGTTACCGAATCGTTCTCATGGCTGATGGACAGATTTGGCACAAGAATGTGCACTCCGTTTTGAAATAACAAAGAAACTCCATCAGAGCTCATCAAACACGAGCAAAGTCAAAAGCAAGGAGGCATAGCAGAAGGCTTTCCTCAGCGAAAAGAAGAGTAGCCGGCATCAAGCGCTCATTGTAGAACCCTTGGTACGCAAGGGCTGGGTCGTCATCACCCAGCTGCTGGATGAAGTACAATAATTCAGCACCTCGCGTAGCCGCCATGAACTCCCATGCAGAAAGGCAGTCAGTGTAGAAGACAGAGTTCAGAGGATCCTGAAGGACCTCAAACCTCCCAATGGCCTGTCGAGTCACTCGCTCACCGAGAAACCAAACATGACAGAAGGGGCCCTCGAACAGGATCCTCTTCAGGTCGTACTCTCGAATCGCATGACGTACCTTAGCGGGGACACCGGTCACATCTGACCAAGGGGTGTACGAGACCTGGAAAGAAAGAAAAGAAAACTTTAGATCAAATATAAAGTGCATAATACACAAATCAGAAATCAAAACAAATGAAATCCATGTGTACCTGAAGAGCGGTGAACTCGTTCAGCATCCGCCGTTGCTTCAGAAGGGGAAGCCCTCTGGGCGAAGTACGATAGGTTGACGACCAAAGAGCTAACATTAGAAAAGCTAGAGGCTCGTTGCATCGGGGCCTGAAGATCGAAAAGTGCTCGTAGAACCGTATCTGCCCATAAAAAGAGAATCAGTAACTCAAAATGTAGACAAATATAAAGCAATTGAAGGTTATACCTCCATCACCTTCCAAAAGCCACCAAGGAGAATGTCCTTGTCCTTCACTTGACGGCAACCCTGCCTCAACCACTTCATCCAGGTCGCATAGCCAGGTGCGCCCCAGTTATAACCATTGATCCTCCCGAAATCCTCAAGGGCTAGGAGATAAGAAAATTAGAGATGGCTACCCTTGTCCGCAAACAAGGTGCAAGCCAAAAGGTAGGTGACAAAGACCCGTGCTATCTGACCAAGGGTCATATCATTGAGATGGTCTGTAAGAACAACTCTATAGATCGAGTAAGGAACAGCTCCGTCGTTAAGGGTCGTAAGGCGCACAAAGTCTAGCCCAAACATGTCCGTCAGTCTCTCCTACTCACGGTAGAAGGAACCCTCTAGAGGTAGAGGCTTGCCTACGAAGCCTACACCACTAGTCAGCCTAAACTCCGACAGTGTGATCGTCATCTCGCCCATCGGGAGGTGGACGATGCTGGTCGTATCCCAGAATTGCTCGACGGGAGCCCGTACGATCGTACAGTTCACATATTCACAACCGCTAAGTGATTTAAATAGAGGGCCAAACCCGATCTCCTAAAAGCGGATGATAAAATCGTCAGCAAGATCCCTAACGAGAGAATGTTATATGGCGGTAACCTCGCCTATACCATCGTAACCCTCAAGTTCTCCCTCTCTTCCTATGAGAAGAATACATACACAATATAATCAAGGAAAAATAGCTCAAGAAAAACCATTGGCAATACACAAGTACACCTATGCATATTAACGAAGAGCATTTCAAAATCTTACCGAACGAAACAAAACATAAATGACATGAAACATGTTCTAAAGCAACAAAACACAAGCTAATGGGTTCATTTCGATGTTTTATGGCAATACAAATATCATACAAAGCATAACAAGTGCATTTTCTAACAAGAAATCGACGAAAACTCTTAGGGGCATTTCGTCGAACACCTTGCGTGTGCGACTCAAAAACACATGAATTCACGAAATTCACATATACCAATCCCCATTCATCATCCACCTACATCCATACATCACATACATTTCCCGAATTGCATTCCAAGTACATCACATACACACATACACATCAAAAATCCACCGAAATACATGAATTTTGCGAAAATACAAAGCGTAAAGCTTCAGAACTTACCGCTTTTTTCCCCGTACACTAAGACAAGTGCTCATGGGGGTTAAGCAAGAGCACCAAAGGATTCCACTGTTGCTCCGATTGCCAATCGCGCTAGAAGAACATATCTCCGGCTCGGAGCTCCTCTCCGACCTTATTCCACTTTTACTTCGGGCCACCCACGGGCCTACCCCGAAGTACATGGTGAATCGGCCCTACTTGGGCTTCCTCCTCGTCGTCCCCGCCATCAATGAGGCCTATGACGATCATGGTTATGAAGAATACACAGAAATCAAACCATTTCTTCAAACCCATTCTCAAACGAGCTATCACTCTATTTGCGCTAATTTCTCCAGAATGAAGGGAGATTAGTGGAAGATTCAAGCTAAAATCGAAGAAGACAAGCTTTAGATGAGTGGGGAAGAAAATTTGAGCAAAAACAATGGAGATTCGAGAGAGAAATGGAAGGAAAACAAAAAGGCTGAGTCGCGAAATGAGCCCAGGAGGCATTCTGCCTCCAAGCTTCAATCGCGGCCCGGCAAATTTCTGAAATTTGCTGGCCACCGAGCGATATTTCCCATATTTGCTGGGCCTCGAGCGAATTATGGCATATTCGTTGGGCCCTTCTCTATCACCGTTCAGAAATTTTCCTTTTGTCATGCACATATATATAGATCGAAATACTCGACCGCTATGATTAAAGGTGGTTATTCGAGCGCAGGACTGTTCAAATCCATACAGTCCGGCGAAAAATCTGACCTAGACGGTCAATTCCAAAACCTAAATTTTCACTCTTTTGGCTCAATCAGTCAATAAGCTATAAATTTTTTGACTCAAACAGTTTATAAAATAGCCAAAATAATCATTCTAACTCGAGTAGTCAATAACCGCCCAAATTCATATTTTTTCTGACTCGGGTAGTCAATAAACACCCACATATCCTTTAAATCCATTTCAAATCTACTTTTCGACCCCAAGATGTTGATAAACTCCTTCAAACATATTTCCGACCCCAGGATGTCAATAAACTCCTACAAATACATTTCCGTCCCCAGGATGTCGATAAACTCCTTCAAATCAATTTTTCTACCCCAGGATGTCGATAAACTCCTTCAAATCAATTTTTCAACCCAGGATGTTGATAAACTCTTACAAACACATTTCCGATCCAAAGTTGTCGATAAATTCTTCTTTCACTTTATCTTGCCCCAGGACGTCATTAAAAGCCAGTATCATCCTTTTTGAAGGATTAAAGGGACTATACCCCTAATGATACATTTTCAGCCACCCACTTGGTTAGCAAAGTGCACTCTATAATTGTAAAAGACATACTTTGACCTTCGCCGCTCGGCGCCTCGGCCAAAGTGGGGGCTTCTATGAAGCGAAAATAGTGTCCCCCAAAGGACCCTAGGAAGATAAATAGACTACGGTATCGTCCCTGGATATTTCCAATACGCTAAATAATAAAACCCCAAAAAAATCCAAAGTCAACTGAAGTCAAAGGGGAAATTGGTCATTTCACCTTACCCTTGAAGCTTCAAGATGTTTCCCATAGGATTCCCGACCAAAGAAAGCCAAAAACATAAAGGACGAGAGAAATCAAAAGCCAACAATTACAAGAGTAATGGCTGCCCACCTAGCGATTAAAGAAAAAATCGTTAGGCTCCCAGCGAATAGCATCATATTCGCTGGGCCATGCAGCGAGCTTCTCTCATATCGCTGTCTGTTGAGCTTTCCCTGACCGTTTTAACCCTGACGCATGGTTCAGCTTCCAGCGAATAGCATCATATTTGCTGGGTGCTTATCGAATATAGGGAAAATCGCCCTCTGTGCCAGCGAATCGATCCATATTCGCTGGGCCAAGGTGCATTAAATTTTTCACCCCTACACAAACCCATGCATTTGGTTATAAAGACTAAAGGAGTCGAAAAACGGTTTCGTTATTTTCCTAAAATAAGGTGGCGAATCAAAAAATCCAATTCATGCCATTTCGCATATGTTAAAAATTGATAATCATACGCCATACACACACCCATTGTCGTGCGCAACCATTATTCAATTCCCGCCTATTCCTTCCCCTTGCCCGGGAAGCGCGGGAGGGGCCATGGCCCCTACACTGGAGACTCCACTGGCAACTAACTTAAGAGGGTGAAACTCAAAAACGAGTTAAAAAAAAAAAGTCTTAATTCGATTTGGCTCAAAATGCATCATATTTTTCATGGAGTATCATACGTACGCGCAACATAAGTAACCCTTAAAGCCAAAGGGGATGAGTTTAGTTACATGGAGGGTCCATTCGATCATCCAAGCCTATCGTAAACAACTCTCCAATCATGACCATTTCTTTCATCCATTCAATGGGAGTGAAAATGGTAACTTATGGCGCATAAGCACTCCATAACCTTGTATGCACCCCGTATGTCTTGGGAGCCTTATTTCTCCTAAATCATTATTCTTAACCGTAGAGAACTATAGGCATTGTATAGGTGTAAAATTAGAAGAGCATATTACATTTCCATGCTTGACCCTTGCATTTCATCTTGTATTGCATTTGGAACGAATCGTAAATCGGGGGGCTTTACGGTTCACGTTTTTCCCTTAGACTTTTAGGTGTTTCCTTTTCTGTTGGGACCGTTCTCCTTTACACCTTTCTAACTTAGCTCCCGGATCAACTCTATGGACCGAAGCGCTCATTGGACGGCAACAACAATTGGCTTCATAGAACGTCTCCACCACCCTCGTTCTCAACTTCGTCACGTTCATCTCCCGAACCTAAGTCGAAGCCACCACCGTTTGTCCGTTAACTCAATTTCGAAATGGCCGGAACACCTACTCTCCAAGACCTCACTACCCTTATCCAGAACTTGACGGAAAGGTTGACCAACTTGAGACCAAGAATGCTGAGGAGGTTGACACAATCAAGGGTGAGCTCAAAAGGTTTGAAACTGTCCTGAAACATAACAAATTGTTCAACCAATATCATGACATTGAGGGGATGACCCCAAACCTTATGGGTACTTTACCCGATATGACCGTCCTTTCGGAACTACCCAAGTTTAAGAGCAGTGGCAACCCTAGGACCCATATTAGGGATTTTACCACTACGCTCACTCTGAAAAGTATTAATAAGGAACTTTTCCCGCACATATTCCCTATGTCCTTGGACGGACCCTCCTCGACATGGTATTATGGACTCGATACTGAATGAGTCAAAATGTGGGAGGACATTAGCAGAGAGTTCCTAGCTCAGTGCTCATACAATACCGAGCTTCCCATCACTATGCAGGAACTAGAATCCATAAAACACCTCATGGGTGAGACTTTAATGACCTTCGTCACTAGATGGCGAGAGAGGGCTGCCCATATGGTGAACAGGCCCTAGGAAAGAGACTAAGTGCGTACCGTGATATGCAACTTAAGGCACGAGTTTAAGAAGCATCTCATTTTCCAACCCATAAGCAATTTCCTCCAACTTACGGAGGTAGGACTCGCTATAGAAGACGAGCTTCCCAACTCAAAAGAAAAATGGACTAAGGGCAATAATAACAATAACAACACCAAGAAGACCAATGCCGAAAAGGTGAATGAGGTGAATGTCCTCCAGGAGGGTGCACCTCAACGTCGAGAGCGACGAGCTTTTGCCTCATTGGGCATGACTCTCACACAAGCTCTCGAACGTGTCATAAAATAGAACTATTTACAGCCAATTGGGCCCACTCCTGACATCCCCGAGGAAAAAAGGTCCAAGAGCTATGACATTTCAAAGTATTGCAAATATCACCGTGGCAAGGGCCACGAGACCAATAAGTGTTGGACTTTAAGACACGCAGTCAAAGACCTCATTGATAACAGCACCTTACCATTACTTAAGCCTTCACTGCCCCAAATAATAATAAAAATCCCCTCGCATATCACGAGGAGTCCATCTTCTCTATAATTGACGATGACCTAGGCTTTGATCCTACTTTACTAATCGAACGCGTGTCACCGCATAGCCACTTAGCTATCAATGGTATATGGGATAGCGATGAAGAGGATGCATGGGATGCATCCCTAAAGTATAAAGAAATTTATGACGACACGTGGCTTCCCAACCACGAGGCTTGGGAAGACAAAGTCGACATTCTAACTAGGTCGGGAAAATTTTCGGGTAGGAAAGATGGTCCACCCCAAACCAATGATAACTCGTCCAACAAAAGAAAAGAGGTAGTGGCACAAGAACCACTCAATAACCCTTTGGTAAAACAACTTAAAAGAATAAAAGCCGACGTTACTGTCTGGCAACACTAAGCATCATATCTAGAGTATAGGCAAGCACTCCTTGCCGAACTCAACAAAATGAATTATTCACCAGAAACATCACCCTTCGAACTTGTAAGCTTCCTAAATAAGGAAAGGTCGTCCACCACGATCACATTTTCAGATGAAGACCTCCCTAAAGAAGGAAGTAGCCACAATAAAGCCTTATAACTTACGGTGATGTTTAACCAACATCATGTCCCAATAGCACTCATTGATAACAGGTATGCGGTCAACGTATGCCCGCTCAGAATCGCAAAATGTTTAGGCATCCAATATGACCTCGCACAAACATTGGAGAGCTTATGAGCTTACGATAACTCTAGGGGGAGTGTACTCGGCACCATTAGCATTTACGTCACTGCTGGTGTCATAGAAAAGCGAGTAACTTTTTCCGCGATCGACATACCCTCCACTTTGAACCTCCTTTTAGGACGACCCTGGCTACATAGCATAAATGCCGTCCCATCCACCCTTCACAAAAATATAAAATTGATTGTAGAGGGGAAATTCCAAGTGATAAGGGCCGACCAAATGAAGGTCACCTCCTCCAAGAATCCCGTCTTAAAAATAGACCACGGTGAAGAAGATGAGGACTTTTGGGGTTTCAATTCCGAGATAAACGCTATCGAGGATGAACAAGTTCCATTCGACTTTGATCCTCATTCTAACCTCTATGTCAATGCCATCCTTAGGAAACATGGCTACATGACGGGAATGGGACTAGGAAAGCACACCCAGGGTCCGAGTTCTTTTTGGTGGGCATAGTCCATGAACCTCATGTTCGGCCTAGGCTACGCTTCCTTGATTCACGAAATTAAAGAATCAATGTCAAGGGAGGCAAGATGAGAGAGGGTCATGCAAGAAGGCACTCCCTTCAATAGCTCTAGAATTATGTATCCCCACACCCTGAACGGACAATTTGTTAAGGCAGGCGATGACTACTCTTACTTCATATTTTCTGAGCCATATTACCTCCAAGAGGAAGGCGTATTAATCCCAAGATTTGAAATATTCGAGGATTGTTACCTTCTCAAAAATGAAATCCCTAAGCTTCAACCCTCACTTGATTGGGCTCAACCCTTACCTCAAAATGCATTCGGTCTCCTTTTTGGGTAGGAGAAGATCCCGAAACAAGAAGAGGACGACGTAGTTCTGGCCATCCAAAACTAAGAATTCGACCCCTCCGAGCTTATCACAACTGCCACCGGGATAATATAGGGGTGGCGCCGTACTTGTGACTGGACAACTTCTGACGGGTGTAAATTCAGCATCACTATAGGAGAAGGACCTATGTTCAAGTCAAGTGATAGCAAATCTAGTAGCTCTAGAGATTCCGATTCCGATGCTAGTATAGGGCACTCTCCTCCCAAGAGGATTAGGAAGCTAGGCTCCCCCATTCCCAATGTGTATGATCCTGCTATTGATGTACTCTTTGATGGTATTAATAAAATGAATGATTATTCCTCTTACTCTTCGGGTTGTTTTGTCAAAAATGAATCAAGTGACGATTAGCCACTCATGCAGGGCATGCTCGAACATGAACAAAAGAACCTCGGTAATTGAAGAAACCAAGACGATTAACTTGGGAATTAACGATAAACCTCAAGAGGTTAAAATTGGTCCAACTTTAACTCCAAATGAAAGATCCAATCTAATTTACATTTTAAAAGAATTTATAGATGTTTTCGCATGGTCCAATAAGGACATGCCGGGAATAGATCGATCCATCGCCGAGCACAAAATCCCACTTTTCATCAATGCAAAACATGTTAGGCAAAAACTTAGGAGAATGAAGCCTGAGTGGGCCTTGATGATTAAGGAAGAGTTAGAAAAGCAACTCAACGCCTAATTTATCGTAGTGGCCGATTACCCCCAATGGGTAGCCAACATTGTACCCATCCCGAAGAAAGACGGACAAGTAAGGATGTGCGTGGATTTCCAAGATTTGAACAAAGCTTTTCCCAAGGACAATTTTTCCTTACCCTATATTGATGTTCGGGTCGACAATACTGCAGATCACTATCTCTTATCCTTCATGGATGGTTACGCAGGAAACAACCAACTGCTCATGGCCGAGGAAGATATGCTAAAAATGAATTTTATAAAAAAGTGGGGAATGTATTGCTATCGTGTCATGCCTTTTGGGTTAATAAATTCTTAGACAACTTATCAGAGAACAACACAAACATTTCTACATGACATGATGCATAAAGAGGTTGAAGTATACGTAGACGACCTGATCATCAAGTCTCGCGGACGAGAAGGGCATATACACAATCTCCGCAAATTCTTTGAAAGATTGAGAAAATACAATATGGGACTTAACCCACAAAAATGCGCATTTCGCATCACATCTGGGAAACTCTTAGGCTTTATAGTCGGCTCTAGGGGAATCGAGGTTGATCCTTCAAAGATCAAAGCCATCATCGAGATTCCTCCCCCGAAAACTGAGAAAGAAATAAGAGGTTTCCTAGGATGGCTTCAATATATTAGTCGATTCATAAACAAATTGACTATTATATGCGAACCTATAATTAAAAATTAAAGAAGATCGTCAAGGTCAAATGGGACAATCGATGCCAAAAGGCATTTGCAAAATCAAAGAATACTTGGCCAATCTGCCAATCTTAGTCTCGCCGATGCCAGGCATCCCGCTTATATTATATCTTACGGTTACAGAAATCGCAATGGGGGCCATGTAGCCCAAGAAGTCGACAAAAAATAAAATCCCTTTATTACTTGAGTAAGAAGTTTCTCGAGTATGAGACACGCTATTCCACTATAGAAAAGATGTGTCTCGCTACGGCATGGGAAACTAAAAAACTAAGACACTATATGCTCAATCATCAAGTGCATATAAGGTCTCAAGAAGACCAACTAAAGAATATCTTCCAAAAACCTGTGTTGACGGGAAGGATAGCCCGTTGGACCGTCATGCTGTCCGAGTTCGACCTCAAATACGAAAACATGAAAAGCATCAAAAGGGGACGCCATTTTGGAATATTTGGCTGACCACCCTGTAGAAGGACAAGAAAGCAGGAAAGAGTATGAATTTCTCGACGAGCACATTAAGACGGAGGATACTGAGACATGGATTTTGTACTTCGACGGAGCATCAAATCATAAGCGCTATGGCGTAGGAGTGTTGTTAGTCTCGCTGGACGGGGCACACACCCCCTTATCAGTAAAACTCGACTTTGAAGTCACAAACAACGCTGCGGAATGAGGCTTGCATTGTTTGACTACAAGCCGTAGTAGCCATAGGGATTAGAACCCTTAGGGTGTATGAAGATTCCACCCTAATCATAAACCAGATCTCAAAAAAGTGGAAATTCAAGAATGAGAGTTTGGCCCGTTACCAAGCCCATTTAGAAAAAATAGCCGGAAACATTTCCGAAATCCACTATACCTATCTTTCAAGAGAGGAGAACCAGTTCGCGGACGCACTTGCTAAGCTAGCATCCATGATCACCATCCCTCAAGAAACAAAGACGATGCCCATCTATATTGAAAGGCAGGAGGAACCCGCGCACCACTACACCTTAAAAGTGGACACTTTGGAGAAGGTTCCCTGGTATACTGACATCCTTAATTACAAATTGAGCGAAGAGTAACCCCCTGGGTGTGATGACCTGAGGGCACAAAGGGCCATTCGTCTTCTCGCCTTGCAGTTTGTAGTATATCAAGACAGATTATACAACAAAACCTCATTTGGAGTTAGCCTTCTCTTCGTCGATGAAGAACAGGCGAAGAAAATGATGGGTGAAGTGCAAGAAGGAGTATGTAGCCCGCACATGAACGGGCGCATACTCGCGAAGAAAATAATAAGGCAATGTTTATTGGACTAAAATGGAAAAAGATTGTAGACAGTATGTCCAACGATGCCGACAAGGCTAAATTCATGGAAATCTACAATATATGCCGCCTTCAACGCTTTACGATTTGACTTCCCCATGGCCTTTCTCAACCTGTGGAATCAACATTATTTGTAAAATAAGCCCCGCGGGCACAAGCAGACACGAGCTCCTTGTTGTCATTGACTATTTCACAAAATGGGTTGAAGCAGAATCCTACTCGAAATCAACTTCCAAACAAGTTGCAAAGTTTATCAAAAATAATATAATCTGTCGATATCGAGTCCCACATGAGATAATTCACGATCAAGGGTCTCACTTCAAAAGGGAAACTGCGGATTGCTTGCAGCAATAAAGGATACAGCACTGAGGTCATCTCCCTATAGGCGACAAACCAATGGCGCAGTCAAAGCCACCAACAAGAACATCAAAACCATCCTCCAGAAGATGAGTGAGACTTACAAGGATTGGCCTAAGAAACTACAGTTCGCATTATGGGAATATAGGAGCACCATGCGAACATCCACGAGCGCGATGCCTTATTCACTCATTTATTGTATGGAGGCAGTACTTCCCATCGAGGTTGAGATATCTTCCCTTAGGGTAGCTTTAGAGAGTGATATTCCCGAGGTAAATTGGGTAAGAGAAAGACATGAACATTTGGTTTTGCTAGACGAGAAGCGCCTAATCACTTTGCACAATGTCCAAATGTATCAAAGAACAGTGGCTCGTGCCTTCTATAGGTTTGACCACGATCATTAAAAGAAGACGACTTGGTTTTGAAAGAAAAAAAAGCATTTATACAAGACCCACGTGGTAAGTTTAGCCCGAATTGGTCAGGACAGTACATGATCAAGAAAATCCTTTCCGGAGGTGCGGTCTTGCTCGTGGATCTAGATGGAATAGAATTTTCCCATCTAACTAACTTAGACCAGTTAAATAAATTATACGCTTAATTC
>ONZA01016471.1:11282-26238 GCA_900322205.1 Kewa caespitosa | reverse complement strand
AAAAAAAAAATAAACAGAAAAATAAATAAAAATACATATGTACATAAAAGAAAATAAAGTCATTTTACTTTTATGAAAATAACATTAAAAGGTTATTACCTAAAATTAATGACTTGAAAATAAAGAAAAATATATGTGCATGACAGAAAAAATAATAATTCAATATTTTTCTAAAATTAAAGAAAATAATACTCCCTCCGTCCAAAAAAGAAGTTTACATTTTACTAAATAGAGTTGTCCCAAAAAGAAGTTTACAATTCCTTATTTAGTAGTGAATCACATATGAAATGTCTAAAAAACCCACTAGTGGGTCCCATTTAATACAAACTTCCACATAAAGCAACGACATTTTAGTACTTTTACTCATTTTTCTTAATCTTTGTGCCCAAAAGAAATGTAAATGTTTTTTTGGGACGGAAGTAGTATTGAATTATTATTTTCCCCAATTTTATGACATAAAAAGAAATAACATGAAAATGAAAGGAATAAATATGTAGAAAAATCGCAACTCCCCTTTAAGGAGTGCCTTAAGAGGGGAGGACCATCGGGAGTCTACCTTTGGTCGAGATGCTCGCCGGAATTCCTTATACACGAAATTTTGTGTTTCGATTTTTGTGTTTTAAGGCTTTTTTTTTTTTGTGTTTTTGGCTTAAGGAAAATTATGTAAAATGCTAGCAAAATTGCTAAAGTTTGGGTTGTATTAATTCTTTAACCATATGTTAATGCATGAGTTTATATAGGATCGCAAAAATTTAATGCACCTTGGCCTAGCGAATATGAGGAAATCCGCTGGGGGACAAGGCGATTATGCCTTTATTCATTCAGTGCCTAACGAATATGTAGATATTCGCTGGAAAGTGAACCATGCACTTGGGTGAAATTGTCAAAAAAGCTCAACAGACAGCGAATATGAGAGAAATTCGTTACAAGGCCCAACGAATATGGTGATATTCGCTGGAAAGCCTAGCGATATTATCTTAATTTGCTAGGATATGTGTAATCGATGACGTTTGAACTCTATTGCACGTCATGCTTTGGCTTTCCTTGGCCAGTAAGGTCTAAAGAACGGTCTAGAAGCTTCAAGGGTGAGGTGAAATGACCATTTTTTCCCTTTGACTTTGTTTGACTTTGGTTTTTATTATTTCACGTATTAAAAATATTCAGGAATAGTATCGTAGACTAGTTATCGTCATAGGGTCATTTGGAGGACACTATTATGGTGTCAACAGAAGCCCCCACTTTGACCGAGGCGTAGATTGGAGAAGGTCAAAGTATGTATATTTTTGTCAGTGTTGGGTGTACTTAGCTTACCGAGTGGGCAGCTGAATATGTTTGTTTTAAGGGTACAGTCCCTTGTCCTTCGGAAAGGATGATTTTGTAGTTTACCGGCTTTTAATGACGTCCTGGGTCAAGAAAAAATCTTGGAAGAGTTTATCGACATCTTAGGGTCGGAAAGTAATTTTGCGTAGGAGTTTATCGACATCCTGGGGTTCGAAATAATATTTGAAGGAGTTTATCGACATCCTTGGGTAGGAAAAAATATTTGAAGGAGTTTATCAACATCCTGGGGTCAAAAATGTATGCGATGAGTTTATTGACATCCTGGGGTCGGAAATGTATTCGAAGGAGATTATCAACATCATGGGGTCGAAATTGTATTTGAAGGAGTTTTGACGACGTCCTGGGGACGGAAACTTATTCATAGGAGTTTATCGACGTCCTGGGGTCGAAAATGTATTCGTAGAAGTTTATCGGCATCCTGGGGTCGGAACATAATTTTGTAAGAATATGGGGGCTTTTATTGACTTCTCAAGTCTGAAAGAAATGTGAATGTGGGTATCTCTACCCGAGTCAGGATAATTCTTTTAGGTAATTTATTGACTGTTTGGGTAAGTATAATTTCTCCTTACTTTTCAATTGACTGATTGATCCATAACGGAGTATTTACAGATTTAAGTGACCGTCTGGGTCAGATTATTTTATTGTTCGCACTATACAGATTCGAACAGTGCTGTGCCCAATTACCCGCTCATATATTACAATGGTCGAGTAGTTCGAAAAACATTAAACAAATAGATGGGCGCCAAAAGGAATACTTTTGAATGGAGCTAGACTGGGGCCTAGCGAATATGCCTTAATTTGCTGAAGGCCTAGCAAATAAAGGCATAATCGCTGGGTAGTGTTTTAAGTCAGGAGGTAGAATGCCTCCCAGACTTCATTTCGCGAAGGGATCTTTAGTTTTCTCAGATTTTCTTTCTCGGTCCTTGCTCATTTTCGCTCAAATCTTTTTCCCCATCAATCTAAAGTTTGTTCTCTTCAATTCTTAGCTTGAATCTACTACTCATCTCTCTTTGTTTCGAGAAATTCGCTCAACGGTAGTGATAGTTTGTTAGAGAATGGGGTTGAAGAAATAGCTCGATTTCTTTGCGTTCTTCGTCTGGATAATGGTTTTGGGTCCCCTTGATGGTCGGGATGACAAGGAGGAGGCCCAGGGGGGTACATTTGCTATATGTTTTGGGGTAGGTAGGCTTGCGGGTAAACCGACATACAAACACAAGAAAGTTGCGCAGGAACATCGGGTCGGTGATTGGTTCGTCCGACGCGAGTGGCACTCGAGCCTAGCGTGGAACCCCTCGGTGCTCTAGTTTGATGCCAACAACCACCTTTTTATTGTGCGAGGAATATGGTGGTATGTTCCAAAACTTTACCTTCATATTTTGCAAAAGCACGAGTTTGGGATGATTTTTGATGTGTATATGGATATGTGATGTACGGGAGACGTAGTTGGGATGTGTACGTGATGTACGTGTATAGCTTGATGATGAATGGACGTCGATATGCTTCGATTTTTCAAATTCATGTGGTTTTGAGTCATGCACGCCACGTGTTCGAGAAAATTCCCTATAGAGTTTTCATCAATTTCTTGTTAGAAAATACACTTGTTATGACTTGTATGATGTTCGTCATGCCATAAAACATTGAAATGAACCTATTAGATCATTTTTTATTTTTTTTATTTTTTTAATCATTTTAGGACATATTTTCATGCCATGTATGTTTTGTTTTTTTTAGTAAAATGCCGAAATACTCGTCGTTTGCATGCATAGGTGTACTTGCGTATTGCCCATGATATTATTGAGCTATTTTTTGTTGATTATGTCATGTTCGTAATCTTCTCATAGGAGAAGATGGCGCACTTGAGAGGTTACAGTGGTATCGGCAAGGTTATCGCCACGCACCGTTCCCTCTTTAGGACCCTCGGTGACGACTTCGTCGCCCGTTTTGAGGAGACCAGGTTCAGCCCTCTGTTCCGTTCACTTCACGGCTGTGAGTATGTGTACTTATCTGTCATTCGAGCTCTCATAGAACACTTTTGGGACACGACGAACACCTTCCACCTCCCGATGGGCCAGATGACAATCACGCCATTAGAGTTTGGGTTGATCAGTGGTGTTGCATTCATGGGCAAACCTGTCCCTTTCGATGGTTCCTTTTACCACGAGCAGGAGATTCTAACAGCCATGTTTGGGGCTGATTTCGTGAGGCTTGCGATCCCCAAAAATGGAGCCATCCCTTACTCTGTTTGTAGGACCGTTCTTACAAACCATCTTGGGGCCTTGACGCTGGACCAGACAGTGCGGCTCTTTGTTGCCTATCTCTTGGCTTGCACCTTATTTTCGGACAAGGGTAGCCGTCTCTACATCTTTTACCTCACGGCCCTTGAGGACATTGGGAGTATCAGCAGCTACAACTGGGGCGCACCTGATCATGAGACCTTGGTGAAGTACTTGAGGCAAGGGTGCTGTCAAGTGAAGAACAAGGTCATTCTCCTTCGTGGGTTCTGGAATGTGATCAAGGTAATGCCTCTTTTAGCCTTCGATTGCTTTATATTTTCTATTTTGGGTTGCTAACTCTCTTCTTATAAGGAAATATGGTTCTACGAGCACTTTCTGATGTTCTGGCCACGATGTGACGAGCCCCGAGCCTTTCCGATTCTGGCTCATTGGTCGTCGACTTATCAAGGCACGCCTAGAGAGCTTCCTCTCCCAAAGCAATGCCGGATACTGAAGGAGTTCTCCGCGCTTCAGGTATACATGGGATGCATGTATTTCTGTTTTTTTGATTTGTGTATTATGCATTTATTTTTTTCCTAATGTCTTCCTTTTGTTGCTTTTAGGTGTCTTTCACCCCTTGGTTAGATATGAGTGGCGTCCCAGATGGGGTACGCCATGCGACCCGGAAGTACAATTTGAAGAGAATCTTGTTCGAGGGCCCCTTCGGTTATGTATGGTTCCTTGGTGAGCGAGTGACCCGGCAAACCATTGGGAGGTTTAAGGTTCTGAGAATCCCCCGAACTCCATCTACTGTACCAGCTTCCTTATTGAGAGGGAGTTCAGGGCGGCTACGCAAGGCACAAAGTTCTCCTACTTCATCAAGCAGTTGGGTGATGATGACTCAACTCTCGCTTATCAGGCGTTTTGCAGTGATTGCCTAATACCAGCTACCCTTATTTTTGTTGAGGTACGCTATGCCTTTTTGATTTTGATTTTGCTTTTTTTTTTTTTCTTTTTTGTATTTGATGAACTCTGATAGAGCTTCTTGTCATTTTAGGCGGAGTGCGTATTACCGTGCCAACTGTGTTGATCAGCCATATGGACAAGTCGGGGACTCATGTCACGCTTGAGGTCTCGGACATACGGGATGACAAGTGTGAATACCTTCCCCTAACAGAGGGGAATCGTGGGGTATGCATGCCAACTTTTCTTTTCCTTATGATTTCAGTGGTTGCATTTGACTAACAATTTTTCCCTTTGCAGATGGACCCGGAGGAGACCAAGGCGACCTTGAAGGTCGTCTCCGCCATGAAGAAGCATATTTGCTGGCTCTTTAGCTTGAGCATCGCTTCTCGTACTCATGCGAGAGAGGTACATCCCTGTGCTCTTCTCTTTTTTGCTTCGTGTCAATATTGTATGGCCACTGACTTTTACCGATTTTACCCTTGTAGGGGGTCATCCGGCCTTTGCAGATTCCACCGGCGAGGGCGCTGAGGCCTCAGGCGGGCCAGTCGCTGCATGGAGTCAGTCATGCCTCTCAGGCTCAGAGTTCGAGCCGTTCGACCCACATGGCTGAGGGTCACGTGGGCGGTTCTTGATAGCAGCCACAAGCGGAGGAGCAGGCAAGGGATCGAGGGTCCGTTGGCAGTCATGTTGGGGACTCATTGGTCCTTCCCACCAGCAGAGGGTTGGCAGACCTGAACAAGATCCTGGAGGTACAGCCGAGCCAACAGAAGGTGGGATCTTTTCGCAAGAGGTGTGCCGGTTCAGTACCTCCTAGCAACATAGGTGGGAATGATGAATAGCACATTCCTTGTAGGTGTATCTCTTCGAGGGTCTTTGAACTATGGCCAATTACTTTGAAAAGTCGTTCGATTGTTGGACGAACTCCATATCCATGGAGGAAAGACAACGCTTAAGCATATTTTATCTCACCATATTCTTCACTCTCAAACAAGTAAAGTGTGTTTGGGTTCTTTTGAGGAACTTCATGTCTTTCTTCTAGGAGGGACCAAAGAGTTGTGTCCCTTGGTGGAGGAATTCTCTGCCATCTTGGGCATTTCCCCCAAACATCAACATGGAACTTCCCATGTTGAGTGACAACTTTGAGTTCTTGTATGAGGACTATCTTGGTCTTGAGCACGAGAAGGCTAGAGATATCCTTAATGGGGATGAAGTCAATTTGCTCAAGGTGATCGATCATTTCTCTCCTCCTCCCTTGGAGAACGATAGTAGAGAGAGGACCTTTCATTGACGGGCTTTCGTCCTTTGTCTTCTTTGCCGCTTCCTTTTCATGAGAAATGGTAAGATGGCCCGTGCTTCTCTGCTACATGTCATCAAAATGATGGAAGGAGGGTGGAGTCCAATGGCTCTTGTTGTGGGAGAAACGATCGCTTACTTGGATCGTTTAGCGCATGAAGAGGATGGCGACTTCTCGAGCAGTCCTTTGCTTCTCTAAGTAGGAGTTCATGCCTCGTTTTTTTTTCTCTTTATTTTCCTCTACATGTTTGATTTTCGCATGATCATTGATCCTCTTTTTTTTTTTCCTTTGTTGATTTGGCTTTAGGAGAACCTTCGGTTGGTGAAGAAACCAGATGCTCTCATCGCCTATTCGCCCAAGTAATTCCCGTCTCGCCAATGTATTTACAAGGAGAAGTGAATGAATGATCCACTTAGGACGGAACCCGACCTTCTGTTGGCACGTCCCATGGTGGCACCTTACCACAATGGTGGGAGGTGTGGAGGAGATCCCACATAGCCGGGTAGTGAGACTTACCCACCTTTTGACATATTACCCCACTCGGGTCATGCGTCAATACGGTTTAGCCCAACAAATCACTAGGTTAGATACCATTGTCTAACTTGAGGTAAAATTGAATGTTAGGAAATTCAAAATATGGGGTAACTATATTGGAAAGAACTCCGACATTGGGTAGTGCCCCACAAGACCTTGTCGCTATTTGTGAGGGGTCATTACCTTACGTGGATGATCTTCAGCGATTCAAACAAGCGCAAGGAGTCTAGGGAGAACGAGAGGCAAGGGTTTAAAAAGCAGGCACCGCCTCCTAGCCAACCTAAGAAGAAGCCTCCTTCGCCACCAAAGAAGAACACTATGGCGAAGCCCTCGGCTCCAGTGGCTCGTCCCGTGGATGAGGCTCCTCCCAAAATGAGGAAGAAGACGTACTTGACTTGGCGTCGCAAGGATGAGGCGAGCACGGCTCCGCCAAAGGATCGTCGTCCTCCCAAGGAGAAGGGGGAGTAGAGCACGAGTTTTTAGGATTAGGATTTCGAATTATGTATTTTTTTTATTCCCACTCTAGGAATCGTTTTTGTCATATTAAAAACCTTGTAATTGGACTTATGAATAAAAAAGTCAATCCTATATCATCTCTTATTGTTTATTGCTTTGATTTTGCATCAATATTTGCATCGCTTTGCTGTTTTTTGCACTTTTGGAACCAGAATGCATTATGTTTGCATTTTGTTTGGATCGCCAAGGCTGGTCCCAAACGATTTTCAGAAATTTTGCTAGGGTGGCTAGCGAATATGGGTCAAATCATTGGGCACCCAGCAAATATGCGCATATTCGCTAGGCTGAAGCCCAGTTTCTCCCTCTTGTATTTTTTGCGTATTGTTTTCTTTCTCTTCAATTTATTTTTATATTTTCCTAAAATAAAAGAATGTCTTTTTTCAGAAAATCAATTATATTAAGGTTTTAAATGAATATTGAAAACCTTAATAAATTATATCATTTATGCTCTGTAAATGAATAATGTAAAGCATACTCCATTCTGCCAATAGGTTATATATTTGAAAGGGAAGTGTTTATCATTATATTTTTTTTAATATTCTTCCAAAAATGTCGCGCCCTTGCGGGTTATGTACGTATCTGAATGGGAACCAGGCCAAACGTAGTTCATGCAAAGCGATTCAAAGTATATTGATTGTTTTCTTTCTTCTTTTTTTTTTTTTTTTAATTTAGGACGGGACCTTGTGGTTACCTACGTATCCGAATGAGAAACAGGCCGAACATAGTTCAAAATGATAAATGATTTTTTTTTTCTTTTGTTTTTGTTTGCCTAATACTATCTTGGATAATGTATGGGCACTAAATGTTTATTAAACTTGGGAATTAAGCATAAAATTTCTTTAATTGGTCTAAATTGGATAGTTGTGAAAACTTTAGTCCATCTAGATCCATGAGGAGGACCGATCCTCTGGAAATGATCTTCTTGATGATGTACGGTCTCGACCAATTTGGGCTAAATTTACCTCATGGGTCTGGTATGGGTGCTCGGTTTTCTTTTAAAATCAAGTCCCCTTCTTTTAACGATTGTGGTTGTACGTTTTTATTGAAGGCGTGAGCCACCCTTCTGTGATACATTTGAACATTGTGTAAGGCACTTAGTCGCCTTTCATCTAACAAGACCAAATGTTCGCATATTTCTCTTACCCAGTTGGTCTCGGGCATATTGCTTTCTAAAACTACGCTAAGGAAAGGTATCTCGACCTCAATGGGAAGAACTGCCTCCATACCATAAACAAATGAATAAGGCATAGCGCCTCTGGATGTTCGCATGGTGCTCCTATATACCCAAAGTGCGAACGGAAGTTTGTTTGGCCAATCATTGTAGGTTTGGCCTATCTTTTGGAGAATGGTTTTGATGTTTTTGTTGGCGGCCTCGACAGCACCATTGGTTTGTGGCCTGTAGAGTGATGACCTTTGATGCTGTATCTTGTATTTTTGCAAGAGATCAGCAGTTTCCTTTTTAAAATGGGATCCATGATCACTAATTATCTCATGCGGGACTCCATACCGACAATTATATTATTTTTGATGAAATTCGCAACTTGTTTGGAAGTTAACTTCTAGTAGGATGCTTATTTGACTCATTTTGTGAAATAGTCAATGGTGCTAAGGATGTACTCGTGTCTGCCTGTGCCCGTATGACTTATTTTTCCAATGATATCGATTCCCCAGGTTGAGAAAGGCCATGGGGAAGTCAGACCATAGAGTGTTGAAGGCGGCATGTGTTGTAAATTTGCATGAATTTGGCATTGCTTGCATCGTTGCACATATTGGCTTCAATCCTTCTCCATTGTGGTCCAATAGTAGCCTTGTCTTATTATTGTCTTTGCGAGGGTGCGTCCATTCATGTGGGGGCTGCATACTCCCTCATGCACTTCACCCATTATTCGTTTTGCGTGTTCTTCATCAACGCAAAGAAGGCTAACTCCGTATGGGGTTTTCTTATACAATCTGTCTTAGTACAACACAAATTGTGCGGCAAGAAGGCGAATGGCCCTTTGTGCCCATGGGTCATCACACCCAGGGGGATACTCTTCGCTTAATTTGTAATTGACGATGTCGGCATACCATGGAACTTTCTCTAGAGAGTTTACTTCTAAGGTATAATGGTGAGTCGATTTATCCCTCCTTTCGACGTATATGGGCATCGTTTTCATTTCGGGAGGGATAGTGATCATGGATGCCAATTGGTTTTCCTCTCTCGGAAGGTAGGTATAGTGGATTTCAAAAACGTTTTCGGCTATCTTTTCTAAATGGGCTTCGTAGAGGGCCAAGCCCTCATTCTTAACTTTCCACTTTTTCGAGATCTGATTCTGAATACGGTTGAATCTCGATACACCATAAGGGTTCTAATCCCTATGGATACCATGGCTTGTAATACGACGATGCAAGCCTCGTTTTCCGCGGCATTGTTAGTGACTTCAAAGTCGAGTTTTACAGATAATGGGGTGTGTGCCTCGTCAAGTGAGACTAACAATACTCCTACGCCATAGGCCCTTTGGTTTGATGCCCCCTCGAAGTACATGAGCCAAGTCTCGGTATCTTCTATCATGATATGCTTATCGAGAAATTCATATTCTTCCCCGATTTCTTGATTTTTTTATTGGGTGGTCAGCCAAATATTAAAAAATGGCGTGCCCTTCTATGCTCTTCATTTTTTAATATTTGAGGTCGAACTTGGATAGCATGACAATCCAACAAGCTATCCTTCCAGTGAGTATGGGTTTCTGGAAGACATGCTTTAATAGGTGTTCCCGAGATCTTATATGAACTTTATAACTAAGCATATAATGTCACAGCTTTTTGGTTGCCCATACTGTGGCGAGACAAGTCTTTTCTAAATTGGAATAACGCGTCTCATACTCGAGGAATTTTTTTACTCAGGTAATATATTGTCTTTTCTTTCTTATTGACCTCTTGGGCTAGCATGGCCCCCATTGCGGTTTCTGTGACCGTTAGGTATAATATTAGTGTTATGCCTGGCGTTGGCGGGACCAATATTGGCAGATTGTCCAAGTATTCTTTGATTTTGTCGAATGCCTTCTAGCATTGGTTGTCCCATTCGACCTTGACGGTTTTTTTTTTATTTTTTGAATATATGTTCACATATAATAGTCAAATTGTTTATGAATTGACTATATATTGAAACCTTCCTAGGAAACCTCTTATTTCTTTTTCGGTTTTTGGGGGATGAATTTCGATTATTGCTTTGTTCTTTGAAGGATCAACCTCGATTCCCCAAGAACTGACTATGAAACCTAAGAGTTTCCTTGATGTGACGTCAAATGCACATTTTTGCGGGTTCAGCCTCATATTATATTTTCTCAATCTTTCAAAAATATGCGAAGATTGGGTATATGCCCTTCTCGGCCGCGAGACTTGACGATCATATCATCCACGTATACTTCGACCTCTTTATGCATCATGTCATGTAAGAGAGTTTGTGCTGTCTGTTGTTAGGTTGCCCCAGCATTTATCAACCCGAAAGGCATGAGACGATAGTAGTATGTCCCCCCATTAGTGATGAAGGTTGTTTTCAGCATATCTTTCTCAGCCATAAGGAGTTGGTTATATTCTGCATAACCGTCCAGGAGCTCGTGATCTGTGGTATTGTCGACTAGGACATCGATGTGGGATAAGGGAAAATTGTCATTGGGACAAGCTTTATTCAAATCTCAAAAGTCTACACACATCCTTATTCGACCATCCTTTTTTGAGATAGGCACGATGTTGGCTACTTATTCGGGGTAGTCGGCCACTACAATGAACCATGCGTTGAGTTGCTTTTCTACCTCTTCCTTTATTTTTAAGGCCCACTCAGGTTTCATCCTCCTAAGTTTCTTCCTAACAGGTTTTGCATTGGGGAAAAGCAGGATTTTGTGCTCGGCGATGGATCGGTCAATCTCTAGCATGTCCTTATAGGACCATGTGAAGACATCTATAGATTCCTTTAAGAGGCTCATTAGGTCAGACCTATCATTTGGACTTAGAGTTAGACCAATTTTAACCTCCTGTGGTTTATTGTTAGTTCCCATGTTAATCGTTTCGGTTCCTACGATTATTTTTCGTTCATGTTTAAGCATGGCTCGCATGAGTGACTTATGGTCCGCAAATTCATTAGTGACAAAACAATCCAAGGAGTAAGCGGAATCGTCATTCATTTTGTTGATATCATCAAAGAGTATATCAATGGAAGGATCATACACTTTGGGAGTGCGGGAGCCTAGCTTCCTAATTTTCTCGGCAGGAGAATGTCCTACACAATCAGAGTCACTAGAACTAAAATCGGAGTCACTAGACTCGAACATAGGTCGTGATGCTAAACTTGCGCCCGTTGGAAATCGTCCATTTGCACGTGCAGCGCCATTCCTCAATTGTCCCGGTGGCGGGTGCGATTAGTTCGGGGGGGGCCAAATCCTTGGTTCCGGATGGTCAAAACAACGTCGTCATCTTCTCGTGCTTGGATCTCCTCTTGCCCAAAAAGGAGACCAAATGCGTTGTGAGGTAAAGGTTGAGCCCAATAAAGCGGTAATTGGTCCTAAAGCTTAGGGATATCATTTTCTATAAGGTTGCAATCCCCAAAAATTTCAAATCCAAGGATTAATGTGCCTTCTTATTTTAGGTAATATGGCTTAGGTAATCCATAGTAAGGGAAGTTATCACTTGCCCGAACAAATTGTCCATTTAGGGTGTGAGGATAAATGATCTTATGGCTATCGAAGGGAATGCCTTCTCGTATGGCCCTCTTTCTTTTGGCTTCCCTCAACATCAATTCTTTAGTTTCCCGAGTCGAGGGAGCATAGCCTAGGCCGAACGTGAGTTTCGTGGATTGTGCCCACCGAAATGAACTCGGGCCCTGGGCGTGCTTTCCTGAACCCTTCTCGGGCATATAGGCCTTCTTTCGAAGAATGGCATTGACATGAAGGTTGGAATGAGGATCAAAGTCAAATAGAACTTTTTCTTCCTCAATGGTGTTTATTTCGGGACTGAAACCCCAAAAGTCCTCGTCTTGTTGACCATGGTCTATTTTTAAGACGGGGGCCTTGGATAAGGTAACCTTCATTTGGTCGGCCTCAATCACTAGGACTTTCCCTTCTACGATCATCTTGACTTTCGAGTGAAGGGTGGATGGGACGGCGTTGATGCTATGGAGCCAAGGTCGTCCAAAGAGCAGGTTGAAGGTGGAGGGTATATCAATTACGGAACATGTGACTCATTTTTTGATGACCCAATAGTGACATTGATGCTGATGGTGCCGAGCACGCTTATCCTTGAATTATCGTAGGCTCGTAAGCCCTGCGATGTTTGTGCGAGGTCATATTGGATGCCTAGTCGTTTTGCGGTTCTAAGTAGGCAAACATTGACCGTGGACTCGTTGTCCACGAGTGCATTGGTTCGCGATGTTGGTTACACGTCACTGTAAGGTATAGTGCCTTATTATGGTTATGACCTTCTTTCGGTATGTTATCATCCGAGAACGTGATCGTGGTGGGCGATCTTTCTGCCGTCAAGAAAGTTACGATCTCCGTGGGAGATGTTTCGGGCGAGACGTTTGCTCCAGCGTGCTAAGAGTTGCCAATCCATCACATCAGCTTTCATCGTTTTTAATTGTTTTAACAAGGCTTGCACCACTACTTCGTTACCCTTGTCCGCCGAGTAATCGTTGGTCTAGAATGGACCGTATTTCTTTCCGTAATACCTACCCGGCCTAGTAAGGTTGTCGACCTCACCTTCCGAATTCTCATGTTTGGAAAGTCATGCGTCGTCGTAAATTTTGTCGCACCTTTTGGATGCAACCCATGCATCCTCTTCATCGCTATCCCATATACCATTAATGCTTAAGTGGCCATGCGGTGGCATGGCTTCGATAAGTAAAGTGGGATCGAAACCTAGGTCGTCGTCGGATATGGCAAAAATGGACTCTTATTGTTGTTCGGGACACATGCTGCCTTAGGTAATGGCAAAGTGCCATTATCAATAAGGTCTTGGACCGCGTGTCTTAAGGTCCAACGATTGTCAGTCTCATGGCCCTTGCCCCGGTGATACTTACAATATTTTGATAGATCGTAGCTCTTGGACCTTTTGTCCTCTAGGACATCGAAAGTCTGCCCAATTGCTGCAATTAATTCTTTTTTATTAAGCGTTCGAGAGATTTTGTGAGAGTCATACCCAATGGGGTATAGGCTCGTCGCCCTCGACATTCAGGTGCTCCCTCGTTGAGGGCATTAACCTCATTTACCTTCGCCGTATTGTTCCGCTTGGTGGTGTTGTTGCTATTGTTGCCCTTAGTCCATTTTGCTTCCTAGTTGGAAAGCTCATCCTCAAATGCCAATCCTATCTTCGTAAGTTGGAGGAAATTGCATATAGTTTGGAAAAACAAGCGTTTCTCATATTCGAGCCGTCAATTGTGTATTATAGTACACACATGGTCTCTTTCCAAGGGCGTATTTACCATATGGGCAGCTTCTCTCGCCACCTAGTGTCGAAGGTCATGAAAGCCTCACCTGTGAGGTGCTAAGTGGCTTTTAATTCCCGCATCATAATAGGAAGCTCGGTATCGTATGAATACTGAGCTAGGAACTCTTGGCTTATATCTTCTCATGTTTTGACTCATTTAGTGTTGAGTCCATAGTACCAACTAGACGCGGGTCCATCCAAGGACATAGGAAAGATGTGAGGGACCCTTCAAAGTGAGGGTAGTGGTAAACGCCCTAAATGGGTCCTAGGGTTCTTAACGCTCTTAAACTTGAGTAGGTTCGAAAGGACCGTCTTATTGGGTAAAGTGCCCGTGAGGTTAAGGGTCATCCCTTCAATGTCATGGTATTGGTTAAAAAGCTTGTCATGCTTTGGGACAACCTCAAATTTTTTTAGCTCACCCTTGATCAGGTCAACCTCCTTGATGTTCTTGGTTTCAAGCTGGTTCACCTTTTCGGTCAAGTTCTGGAATAGAGTGGCAAGATCCTGGAGGGTAGGTTGGTTGGCCATTTCAAATGTGAGTTGACATACAAACGGAGGAGATGGTGACTTGGGCTCTGGAGAAGATTAACGGGATAGAGTTGAGAATGGAGGTGGTGGAGGCGATGTTCTACGAAGTCGATTATCCTCGCCGCAGGTTGAATAAACGGATATTTCCCTACAGTCATTTTGGGAACTAAATTAGAAGGGTCGAAAGAAGAAAGGTCCCAAAAAAGAAAAGGAGAAAACCTAAACTTCTAATGGGAAAAATAAATTGTTAAGCCCCTCGGTTTACAGTTTGGTCCAAATGCAATGCAAATATGCAAATGTCATTAATGCAAATGCCGTATGCTCTCTATGTTAAAAATCTATACAATGGCTCTAGTTCTCTAAGGTTTAAAAACAGGTTAGGGAAAATAGGGCTCCCACGATATACGGGGTGCTTACAACGTTATGGAATGCATAAGCGCCGTAAGTTAATGTTTTTGCTTCCATCGAATGGATGAAAGAAAGATCGTGAGTGGAGATTCTTTTATGATATGCATGAAGAATCGAATGGATCCTCCATGTAACTGAACACATCCCCTAAGGATTGATTACGGGATACGTGTTGCGCGCACACATGATACTACATGAAAATGATGCATTTTTGAACCAAATCGATTAACGCTTTTTTTCTAACTCATTTTCGAGTTTCCACCTCTTTGAGTTTACTCCCTTTGCGGAGTAGTTACAATAGCGGCCACGGCCTTGCCTCTCGTGTGAGGAGGCGGAAGTTGAATAAAGGCGCAGCGCCTACCCCCCACTTAAATGGGTGCGTGTTATGGGGGTAAAATTGTCATTTTTCGTAATGTGCGAAATGGCACAATTGGGGTGTTTGGAGTCACCACAATATTTTAGAAAAATAAGAAAAACCATCTTTTGACTCCTTTGGTCTTTTACCAAAGTCTAGATTCGCGGGCAATGGTACAAATTGGATGTGGAATGCATCTCATTTCCCCGTTCTTACGAACGGCCACTACTTAAAATTAGAACTTTTTGTAAATCAATTTGTTTTCAAAATTACATTAACCTAAATGTTTTATAAGTCACTTGACGTTAAATTTTAATTTAGGTTATCAGTTTTTAGCATGCAATT
>ONZA01016470.1:5897-29011 GCA_900322205.1 Kewa caespitosa | reverse complement strand
GGTGTTGCTTTAATGCAATGGGGTTGCTTATGTACTAATATTTGAAGAACTAAAATTGCCCATTTAGACTATAAGGAGGACATTTTTATTTTGCCCTCATTGTTAAGTATCAAGGAGGGCATTTCGCTTTTGCCCTCATTGTTAAGTATCAAGAAGGGCATTTCTTTTTGCCCTCATTGTCAAGTATCAAGGAGGGCATTTCTTTTTGCCCTCATTGTTGAGCATCAAGGAGGGCGAAATGTTTTACCCTCCTTGTTTTTATCAAAAAGGGCATTTCTACTTTGTTGCCCTAATGAACTATGACAACGGGGCAAATAAGGCAAGTAGAAAGGCAATTTTATTTTGCCCTTTTAGTCAAAGAGGGCAAAATTTCTAGCAAAGAGGGCAATTTTTGTTGCCCTCCTTGAACTATTTTCATGTAGTGTTTGTTGAAAATCACCCAAGGCGACAGGGCTGAACTTGTTGCACTCTTTGTAGAACCACGTCCGCTCAACTGAGGGCCGGGACAAGCTGGTAATCGTGAAAATAAATGTACTAAATAAAGGACTAATTGCGTCCCGTAGCTTGATTAAGCTTGAAACTGTAACACATACATAAAAATCGAGCATCTATATATATCGTATGAACTATGAAGTTGTTGCTTGCATTTTGATGTGAATTTTTTTAGCGAAAAGGGTATTGATCACAACTCTCACATGCCAATAAATTGATTGGTAAAACAAAAGGAACGATGATAATAGATATAATATCAATTTTTCTAGCACTCTCAAGTTTGATAGTTATAGGTTAGTACTTGTATTTCGTATATCATTAAAAATAAAGTATATGATTAGTTGTCAAATAGTTAGAATCAATCATAATGATAGAATATAGAAGATGAGAAATTTTGATGGGAGAGAATCGAGACGTAGAAGAACAAGACCCTTAAAAACGAGAAAATGAGAAGAAGAAGAAGAAAAAAAGTCGATCTTACCAGCCAGCTTTGTTCGACATTTGGCTGCAAAACGATTATATATGCATAAGATATGTCGAATGTGTCACCATTAAATTTGTGAAAATAGAAATTCATTTTTTTTTTTTTTTTTTTTACTTTGTTCATTACATAATTTTGTGACGGATCGTAGGATAAGTTTAATGTGAAACCGTCTAATATTAGTTTTTCTGAAACTCATCCGTAGGAGACTGTATTTTGAACCTACAATCTGATGCAAGCAGAACATCAAGCTGAAATCTTGAACACAAATTATCTACCTTGGTGAATTTATGTTACGACATTCAAATAATGAATGGCGAGAGACCAAGTCTAGACATGCACGAAAGATGTCAACATCATGTTAAATTTTGTATTATAGTATGCCAAGTATCACACAAGATGAGAAACCACAGCCAAGCACTTTACTAATGTCACTACTATGACAACATAGTTACTTGACCTAAGCACCTATATCATCATGTCCCTATCTACATGTATACTCATATATATAATCGTAGAGCCATGAAGAAAAATATGTCCCAGATTTCAAACACCCAAAAAGAAACCACAATGAAATGATCAAACAAATTTGTTTGGGATTGAGAAGTGCCAAGGAAAACAGGGGTACACCCCAGAGGAGTGATCACTGAGAACACATGAGGCTGGTTTAGCTTTGCCCTCTTGGATGTGTGCTAATTCCCTTTTGTGTTCTCAGGTCACCCCTTTGGGATATATACTGTTCCTACTATTAGCATTTAAGGCAAGTTACGTCTCCTTCAACAATGTAAGTTTGGTTATCTTCGTTTGACACCAAAATTCTCAATGCTAGAAGCATTAGCTTATACATTATGGAAACTTGAATTCCAATTTTCATGGTATGTGCTAATTCTTCCAGCATTGTGCACATGGTAAGCCTTACTTTCTCTAGCCGCCTTTATATGTATGCTTTTCTAGTATGGGATACTTTGTCATTTTATTTGATTGTGAAGAAGACATAAAATTAAAGTATATATAAAGAATTCTTGAAAAAATCATCATTGGTAAACTTTAACTTAACCACCTAATATATCTTCACATTCCTCACAAGTTGCAATGTTAGCGGTTACATGTTACATCTAACGTGGATTTACTTAAGATAAAAAAGAATCTTATATATACTAGTTTAAATAAACATTTGTCTAATTTTGGTTATCCAATATAACCGATCCAATTAATTTTCAAAAACCAACTACTCCATCCGTCCCAAAATTAACTTTACGTTTTCTTTTTTGGGATGTCCCAAAATTATCTTTACGTTTCTTATTTTGGCAAAAGAAGAATGGTACAATTCCAATTATGTCCTTGCTTTTACCAATCAAAAACAAGTGGACCACTATCTCTCCACACATACCAAGGACAATGAGGGAAAGCTTTTACTAAAGTAAGTTTTTTTAATCTACGTGTAAACAACAAACGTAAAATAATTTTGGGACGGAGGGAGTATCAATTATATCCAAAAGTATCCTTTTAAGATTACCAAGTTACCCCATCATTACAATACTCCATTAAAAATGTGTGTCATTTACATAACTTGGGAAAAAAGAAAACCAAATGAGTATATAAAAATAATAGGTGAAAACTGAAAAGGAGCATTTGGGAATTTTGTTTTCTCAAAAAATGGAGAAAGAGCTGAAAGAGAAAGACGTGTTCAAAGCAGCTGAATCAGGGGACGTTACACTCTTCAACACACTCGTCTCTCTAAACAAACTCTCCGACTTTCTCTCTCTTCGAAACGACGATGGTCGCTCTCTCCTCCACGTTGCCGTTTCATCCTCTCATTTCCAGGTCCCTTTCTCTCTCTACAAAATTCCCCATTTCGTATTATTTAATTATTTTAGTTATTGATGCCTTTTTTTTTTAATTTATTTATTTTAATTTAATTAGGTGGTGAAGGTTTTATTAGAAGGGGATTTGAGTGGTGAGGTGATTAACAGTAAGGATGAAGACGGGTGGGCCCCACTTCATTCGGCTACTAGCATTGGCAATTTGGATATCGTCAATGCTTTGATCACTAAAGGTTAGCATCCACCGATATGAACTGAACTGAACTGAAATGATTCGACATTATTTGTTTGACATATAACGCTCTCAACAATTATCAGGACCTTTTCAAATGCAAAACTAGACACGTGTGAGAATGAGTATTGAGATCTTTGTAAGGATGTATGAATTTTCGTAAACACATTTTGTAGCCTACCATTACCAGACCGATAAGTTTGGAGCATCGGCGAAGGTGAACTGAATTGATCTGAATTGAAAATAAGCTACGAGGAACAACACCTTAGTCTCCCAATTTGCGACTTTGGGGTTTTTTCGGGGTGGGGGTGGGGGTGGGGGTTGGTGATAGAGGGAGTTGTATCTCTTAATTTTCATGTTGAGGGAGGGTTTGGGATGCATTGACGTTTGGAACACGATCGTAGGTTGTAGCTTTCTGGACACTGTTTGTAGATGTAGTTCCGATCGTTTGATGAACAATTAGATCGTTGCACGAAGGAAATGGATAATGCTGCTTTCCGTTGTTGGCTAGATATTGGGTCGACTTCGTTTTTCCTATGCTTTTACTTGTCTTCATAGTTTCTTACGTTGGAATGTCTGAATTTAGTAGAAAGAAATAGATGAGGACAGACAAGTTAATTGCATATCTTAGTTGGTTCCTGTTTATAGGCTTGTTTGGTTAATTGGTTTGCAACTACTGTAGTTGGTTGTGCCAGTATATCTGGAGGAGCAAATGTTGTCATTTCTTGCTACTATCATTTGACCTATTTCGAAGGAAGGATACTTGACATAAGGTAGCTTTATGTTACTGAGATATGGTCCCTCGTGCTGAGTTTGGGTCAGTTGTAACGGAAAAGACGAGCTTCACTCTTAGCTCTTTTGAAAGACCCCTGGAAGTTTATATGATGGCTCTAAAGATCGATGGTGCATGAGCCTTGAGATTGTTATTGGGTCTCTCTGGGGGTTAATTTCAGCATTCAGCTTTCTATTTTCAAGCTGCAGTGATGTATTAAGGGGGCTTTACCAATATGCTTAGACTACTTTGAAGGTCATTGTTTATAACTTAGACAAGGTCATCCTGTTGTTGTGAGATTTTGAGTATTTCTGGAGGAGTTAAGGACTATATGTGAAATCAATTGTTAATACTATCAATTGTTTTTTTCACTGGAAGATAAGAGGAGTATGAGAGGGAGAATTGGAAGAGGTTTGAGCCTCATTGTATGTAAAGAGATCAGGATGGTCAAAAGCTGATCCTTAGGCATGGATACATGCATATGATAGGTATGCTAAGATGATTTTTTTTCATGGAAAGATATGTTCACAAAGCTTGACATCAGTGGAGTAGAATGTTTGTTTAGCAAGTAATGAAAGGAACTCGTATCCTTTCTTGTTTGAAGGGTAACCAAGGAACACGTAGGGCACACCTAAACAAAATGGCATGACAGGGTGGAGAGGACTCCTATATGGATAACTTGCAAATGCTAAACATCCAAAGCTTCTCAAATCATGATAAGCAGATTGCTTACCTAAAAGAATCTCAAAAGCAGATATCACCCCAAAAAGACATGGAAAGTCCACCTAGAAATCTTAAGGCTCTATCAATATCAAGTGTCTATCCTATGAATTCTCTCCACCATGCTATGCCATTTTGTTGAGGTCTCTCACCGTTTGAGGGTTGATGAACATCAAACAAACGAGAAGAGAGGATCAAGGAAATCAAACTTAAGAGCATACTAGCGCGTTCCCGCTTCAGTGCCTGCTTTGCACGCCGCCCCATCAATTCTTTTCGAGCCTCTTTCTTATTAGGCTCCTGCGAAGAGCTAGCATCTTAATCTTCTCTATCTACCTATTTCTTCTTGCGCTAACAAGATGAGCTTGCACCGGATTCATTATTAGGTTTTGACCTATATACGAGACGAGCTTCTTGGCGGTCCACATGTACGTACGTGTTGTGGGTGCCAATGCGGAAGCTCGATAAGGTGTGGAAGTAAACATCATCGAGATCCTCCTCATCCTCAAATTGTATTGATAATCGTATTGGTATTGATATTAATGGTAATAGATGTCATCTAGCTCATCGTAAAAGTCATCTAGATGATCCACAGCCAAATGATTGAACCATGTGGCTCTTACGAGCAAGCATATACTTTTTTCAAGCATGTAGTCGTGGAGGCTTCCATCAAGTGCATGATGAACACGAAGAGATTAATTTGAATGTTTGCACTAGGAGCCGCCTTATCAGCGCCTTCCCGCTTTGGTGACTGCTTCGCACACTGCCCATCAATTCATTCCCAGCATCTTTGTTATTAGTCTCATGTCATCTAATCTTCTCTATCTATGTCTTTCTTCTAGCACTAATGGGATGAGCACACACCAAATTCATTATTAGGGTTTGACCTAAGCACGCGCTTCTTGGCGGCCCGCACGTACCCGTTGTGTAACACCCAAGTACCGGTTCTTCCACATTGGCAGAATGTGAAGAGTTAAGATAGTTTATAAGAGTTTTCATCCCACTACTAAAACAACAATGATTCCCTTTTGGGCTTAAGTGGTCAATTATGGGCTCAAGGAGGGACTTCCCATATTATTGGGTTGTTTGTGGCGCTAGTTGAGCTCATAGTTACAGGGAACGTGGGACGGTACCGCGTTCCGTGACTCCGAGTCGATCGTCCCGAAACAGGGGTCGAAATCGACTTGGGTCGATCCCAATTCAGAGGTGTGAGTTTACAAAACATAAACATTCATGGGTTCAAAACTCTACTTTTTTTCGTTTGGTATTTAAATATATAAACCAAAAAGAATATTAATAACAAATCCTACGTCCCTTAGCCTTCATCCCTTATTCCCATCGTCTCAACTTAACCTACTCCCAATCGTTCCCGATTCTTAAACCTTCGATTTTTGTTCCCGTTCCCATCCCACGACCCCAAACGTCCTGCGTTCCATGCAACTATGGTTGAGCTAGGTTGTTACACGTTGTCTCCCCACCTCTTGTTGCCAATGCAATCACACGAGCTGTGGAAGGAAACATCATCAAGATCCTCCTCATCCTCAAATTGGTATTGATAA
Organism: Kewa caespitosa; assembly: GCA_900322205.1. Taxonomy (NCBI): domain Eukaryota; kingdom Viridiplantae; phylum Streptophyta; class Magnoliopsida; order Caryophyllales; family Kewaceae; genus Kewa; species Kewa caespitosa. Next base: position 22,935 of record ONZA01016470.1, on the reverse strand, counting down.
TCTTATTGCCATTGATATTGATAGTAATAGTTGTCATCTAGTTCGTCGTAAAAGTCACGTGGATGCTTCATTTTCAAAGGCTTGAACCATGTGGCTCTTACGAGCAAGCATGCACTTTCCTCAAGCATGTAGTCATAGGCTTCCATCAAGTGCACGATGAACACTAAGAGATTCAAATGGATGTTTGCATTGGGAAGCGGTCGCCTTATCACCGACTTCCCGCTTCAATGCCTCCTTCGCACGCCGCCCCATCAATTTATTTTTATTTTGTATTTTTTTTTTTATTTTTTTTTTCCTAGCCTCATTCTTATTGGGCTCATGCGAAGAGCTTACATTTGAATCTTCTCTACCTAGCTCTTTATTCTTGCGCATGAGTTGGCACCAGATTCATTATTAGGGTTTGACTTATACACGAGACATGTTTCTTGGCGGCTCGGACATATTGATTGTTTCCCCTTCTCCCAAAGCTCGACGAGTTGTGGAAGTAAACATCATCGAAATTTTTCTCATCCTCAAATTGGTATTAATAATCGATGAGTATTGATATTGATAGCTATAGATGCCATCTACCTCGTCCTAAAAGTCATTTGGATGCTTCACATCCAAAGGATGTAACCATGTGGCTTACACAAGCTAGCATACACTTTCATCAAGCATATAGTCATGGAGGCTTCCATTAAGGGCACGATGAACACTAAGAGATTGAAATGGATGTTCGCTCTCCGAGCTCCCTCTTTAGCGCTTTCCCGCTTTAGCGCGTGCCTCGCACACCACCCCATCAATTCTTTCACAACCTCTTTCTTATTGGGCTCATGCAAAGAGGTGTCATTTGAATCTTTTCTATCTACCTCTTTCTTCATGCGGTGGCGCGATGAGGTGGCAACACATTCATTACTAGGGTTTGACCCATGGGAAAGGGTTCTTGGCACCTCGCACAGACGTACCCATTTTCTCCACACATGCGGTAGTCATTGTGAAGGCTAAATGAGTTTTGGAAGTAAAAATCATCCACATCTTCCTCATCCTCAGATTGGTATTGATAATAGTATGGTATTGATATTTATAGTAATAAATGTAATCTAACTCGTTGTAAAGTGATGTGGATGCTCCACATCCACGCGCTTGAACCATGTGGCTCTCACAAGCAAGCACACACTTTCTTCAAGCATGTAGTCATGGATCTTTCCATTAAGTGCAAGATGAACACTAAGATATTTAAATGGATTTTTGCATTTGGAGCACTCGCTTTATTAGCTCTTTCCCGCTTCAATGTCCTCTTCGCATGCCGCCCCTCTTTCTTCTTGGGTTCATGTGAAAAGCTTGCATCTCAATCTTGTGTATCTACTTCTTTCTAACGGATTCAATATTAACATTTGACCTATCCATGGGACATGCTTCTTGGCGGCATGGACGTAAGTGTTGTGTCCCTACTTGCACTTGCCAACATGGAGGCTCTACGAGTTTTGTAAGTAAACATCCATGAGATTCTTCTTATCCTCAAATTTATTACTATAATTGTATTGGTGTTGATATAAATAGTTATACATGTCATGTAACTCGTCGTAAAAGTCATATGGATGCTCCACATTCTAAGGCACACTTTCTTCAAGCATGTTGCCATGAAGGCTTCCATTAAGTGCACATGAACACTAAGAGATTCAAATGGATGTTTGCACATGGAGCAATAGCCTTATTAGCGCGCTGCTTCACACGCTGCCCCATAATTTCTTTCCCAAACTCATTCTTCTTAGGCTCATGCAAAGAGCTTGCATCTCAGTTTTGTGTATCTACCTCTTCTTGCGCGAACGAGATGAGGTGGATGTGGATTCATTATTAATGTTTGACCTATCCATCACACATTCTTCTTGGCGGCATGGACGTACGTATTTTCTCTAACTTGAACTTGCCAATGTGGAGGCTCGACGAGTTTTGTAAGTAACATCATTGAGATCCTTCTAATCCTCAAATTGGTATTTATAATCGTATTGGCATTGATTTTAGTAGTTATATATGTGATCTAACTCGTCGTAAAAGTCATATGGATGCTCCACATCCTTAGGGTTTAACCATGTGGCTTTTACAAGGAAGCACAAACTTTGTTGAAGCCTGTAGTCATGGAGGCTTGCATCAAGTGTACGATGAACATTAAGAGATTCAAATGGATGTTTGCACTATTGCTTTATTAGAGCTTTCGCGTTTCAATACCCGCTTCGCACGCCACCCCATAAGTTCTTTCCTAGCCTCATTTTTATAGGGCTTATGAGAAGAGCATTTGAATCTTTTGTATCTACCTCTTTCTTCTTGTGGATGAGGTGGCACATATTCATTATTCGGATTTGACCTATACACCACATCCAAAGGCTTGAACCATGTGGCTCTTACAAGCAAGAACACACTTTCTTCAAACATGTAGTCATGGAGATTTTCATCAAGTGCACAATGAACACTAAGAGATTCAAATGGATGTTTGCTCTTGGAGCACCCTCCTTATTAGCGCTTTCCCGCTTCATTGCCTGCTACCCACACCAGCCCATCAATTCTTTCAAAGCCTCTTTCTTATTGGGCTCATGCGAAAATGTGTCATTTGAATCTTCTCTATCTACCTCTTTCTTCTTCCGCTCCTGTGATGAGGTGGAATCGTTATTAGGGTTTACCTATACATGGCAAAGTCTTCTTGGCACAACACATGAACGTAGTCGTAGTCTTCCTCGTTTGTGGTTGCCAATGCGAAGGCTCAACGAGTTGTAGAAGTAAAAATCATGGACATCTTCCTCATCCTCAAATTGGTATTGATATTCGTATGTGTATTGATATTGATAGGTATAGATGCCATCTACCTCGTCCTTAAAGTCATCTGGGATCTCCACCTCCAAAGGATTTAACCATGTGGCTTACACAAGCAGGCACACACTTTCATCAAGCATGTAGTCATGGAGGCTTCCATTAAGGGAACGATGAACAATAAGAAATTCAAATGGATGTTCGCTCGGAGAGCACCCTCTTTAACGCTTTCTTGCTTCTACGCCCGCCTCGCACACACCCCATCAATTCTTTCTTAACCTCTTTCTTATTGGGCTCATGCAAAGAGGTGTCATTTGAATCTTCTCTATCTTCCTCTTTCTTCTTGCGCTGCCGCGATGAGGTGGCAACACATTCATCATTAGGGTTTGATTCATTCATGGGGAAGGGTTCTTGGCACCTCGCACGGACATACCCATTATCTCCACACATGCGGTTGTCATTGCGAAGGTTAAATGAGGTTTGGAAGTAAAAATCATCCACATCCTCCTCATCCCCAAATTGGTATTGATAATCGTATGGGTATTGATATTCATAGTAATAAATGTTATCTAACTCGTCTTAAAAGTGATATGGATGCTCCACATCCACACGCTTGAACCTTGTGGCTCTCATCAACAAATGCTCACTTTCTTCAAGCATGTGGTCATGGAGGCTTCCATTAAGAGAAAGATGAACAAAGAAGATATTTAAATGGATTTTTTTGCATGTGGAGACTCGCCTATTAGTGCTTTCCCGCTTCGGTGTCCGCTTCGCACGCCGCCCCTCTTTCTTCTTGGGTTCATGCGAAAAGCTTGCATCTCAATCTTGTGTATCTGCTTCTTTCTTCCTGCGCTCACTGGATGAGGTGGTAATGGATTCATTTTTAGGGTTGGCCCTATGCGTAGGACATTCTTTTTGAAGGCATGGATGTAAGCGTTGTGTCCTCGCTTGTACTTGCGAATGTGGAGGCTCGACGAGTTTTGTAAGTAATTATCCATGAGATCCTTCTTATTACAAATTGATTATTATAATCGTATTGGTGTTGACATAAATAGTTTTACATGTCATGTAACTCGTCGTAGAAGTCATATGGATGCTCGCCATTCTAAGGCTTGAACTTTGTCTCTCACAAGCACACACTTTCTTCAAGCATGTAGCCATGGAGGCTTCCATCAAGTGCACGATGAACACTAAGAGATACAAATGGATGTTTGCACTTGGAGCACTAGCCTTATTATAGCTCCCCGCTTCGGTGGCCACTTCCATAAAATTTTTCCCAACCTCATTGTTCTTAGGCTCATGCAAAGAGCTCGCATCTTAGTTTTGTGTATCTACCTCTTTAATCTTGCATGAATGAGATGAGGTGGATGCGGATTCATTATTAGGGTTTGACCTATCCATCAAACATGCTTCTTAGCGGCATGGACGTATCTGTTTTCTCCCAACTTGCACTTGCCAATGTGGAGGCTTGACGAGTTTTGTAAGTTACATCATTGAGATCTTTCTCATCCTCGAATTGGTATTTATTATCGTATTGGCATTGATTTTAGTAGTTATACATGTCATCTAACTCGTCGTCTCCACATCCTAAGGGGTTAACCATGTGGCTTTTACAATGAAGCACAAACTTTGTTGAAGCATGTAGTCGTGGAGGCTTCCATCAAGTGCACGATGAACATTAAGCGATTCAAATAGATGTTTGCACTATTCGCATCCGCTATATTAGAGCTTTCCCGCTTCAATGCCCACTTCGCACGCCACCCCATCGGTTCTTTCCTAGCCTCATTTTTTTTGGGCTCATGAGAAGAGCATTTGAATCTTTTGCATTTACCTCTTTCTTCTTGTGGATGAGGTGGCACATATTCATTATTCGGGTTTGATCTATATACCACATCCAAAGGCTTAAACCATGTGGCTCTTACAAGCAAGAACAGACTTTCTTCTAGCATGCAGTCATGGAGGCTTCCATCAAGTGTACGATGAACTCTAAGAGATTCAAATGGATGTTTGCTCTCGGAGCATCCTCCTTATTAGCGCATTCCTGCTTCTATGCTCGGTTCCCACGCCAACCCATCAGTTTTTCATTTTTATTGGGCTCATGAGAAGAGCATTTGAATCTTTTGTATCTACCTTTTTCTTTGTGTGGTTGAGGTGGCATAGATTCATTATTAGGGTTTGACCTATACACCACATCCAAAGGCTAGAATAACATGGCTCTTGCAAGCCAGAACACACTTTTTCAAGCATGTAATCATGGAGGCTTCAATCAATTGCACGATAAACATTAAAAGATTCAAATGGATGTTTGCACTATTTGCAGCCGCTTTTTATTAGAGTTTTCATGCTTCAATGCTCGCTTCGCACGCCACCCTATCATTTCTTTCCTAACCTCATTTTTGTTTGGCTTATGAGAAGAGCATTTGAATCTTTTGCATCTGTCTATCTCTTCTTGTGGATGAGGTGGCTCATATTCATTATTCCGGTTTGACCTATATACCACATCAAAAGGCTTGAACCATGTGGCTCTTACAAGCAAGAACACACTTTCTTCAAGCATGTCATGGAGGCTTCCAGTTAGTGCACGATGAACTCTAAGAGATTCAAATGGATGTTTGCTCTCGGAGCATCCTTCTTATTAGTGATTTCCCGTTTCAATGCTCGGTTCCCACGCCAACCCATCAATTCTTTTCTAGCCTCGTTTTTAGTGGGCTCATGAGATAAGCATTTGAATCTTTTGTATCTACCTTTTTCTTCTTGTGGATGAGGTGGCATAGATTCATTATTAGGGTTTGACCTATACCACATCCAAAGGCTAGAATCACGTGGCTCTTACAAGCAAAAACACACTTTCTTCAAGCATGTAGTCATGGAGGCTTCCATCAAGTGCACGATAAACATTAAAAGATTCAAATGATGTTTGTACTATTTGCATGAGCTTTATTAGAGCTTTCCCGCTTCAATGCCCGCTTCGCACGCCACCCCATCAGTTTTTTCCTAGCCTCTCTTTTATTGGGCTCATGAGAAGATCATTTGAATCTTTTGCATCTACCTCTTTCTCTTTATGGATGAGGTGGCACATATTAATTATTCGGGTTTGACCTATTTACCACATCCAAAGGCTTGAACCATGTGGCTCTTACAAGCAAGAACACATTTTCTTCAAGCATGTAGTCATGGAGGCTTCCATCAAGTGCACGATGAACTCTAAAAGATTCAATTGGATGTTTGCTCCGCTTCAATTCTCGGTTCCAACGCCAACCCATCACTTCTTTTCTAGCGTCATTTTTATTGGGGTCGTGAGAAAAGCATTTGAGTCTTTTGTGTCTACCTTTTTCTTCTTGTGGATGAGGTGGCATAGATTCATTATTAGGGTTTGACCTATACACCACATCCAAAGGCTAGAATCCCGTGACTCTTACAAGCAAGAACACACTTTTTTCAAACATGTAGTCATGGAGGCTTCCATCAAGTGCACGATGAACATTAAAAGACTCAAATGGATGTTTGCACTATTAGCAGCCGCTTTATTAGAGCTTTCCCGCTTCCATGCCCGCTTGGCACGCCACCCCATCGTTCTTTCCTAGCCTCATTTTTGTTGGGCTCGGAGAAGAGCATTTGAATCTTTTGCATCTACCTCTTTCTTCTTTTGGATGAGGTGGCACATATTCATTATTCGGGTTTGACCTATATACCACATCCAAAGGCTTGAACCATGTGGCTCTTACAAGCAAAAACACATTTTCCTAAGTGCACGATGAACTCTTAGAGATTCAATCATTCAAATGGATGTTTGCTCTCAGAGCACCCTCCTTATTAGCGCATTCCCGCTTCAATGCTCGGTTCCCACGCCAACCCATCACTTCTTTTCTAGCGTCATTTTTATTGGGGTCGTGAGAAGAGCATTTGAATCTTTTGTATCTACCTTTTTCTTCTTGTGGATGAGGTGGCATGGATTCATTATTAGGGTTTGACCTATACACCACTTCCAAAGGCTAGAATCACGTGGCTCTTACAAGCGAGAACACACTTTCTTCAAGCATGTAGTCGTAAAGGCTTCCATCAAGTGTATGATGAACATTAAGAGATTCAACTGGATGTTTTAACTTGGAGCACCCCTCCTTATTTACTCTTTCCCGCTTCAATGCCCGCTTCGCATGCGACCCCATTAATTCTTTCCCAACCTCTTTCTTCTTGGGCTCATGCGAAAAGCTCGAATTTCAATTTTGTATATCTACCTCTTTATACTTGTGCTAACGGGATGAGGTGGCATTGATATCATTATTAGGGTTTGACCTATCCGTCGCACATTCACTAGTGGCATGGACGTACACATTGTCTCCACACTCGCACATTTCAATGTAGAGGGTCGAAGAGTTTTGTAAGTAAACATCATTGAGATCCTTCTCATCCTCAAATTGGTCTTGATAATCATATTGGTATTGATATTAGTAATGATACATGTCATCTAACTTGTTGTAAAGTCTTATGGCTCCACATCCTAAGGCTTGAACCACGTGGATTTCACAAGCAAGCACACACTTTCTTAAAGCATGTAGTCATGGAGAGCTTCCATTAAGTGCATGATGAACTTTAAGAGATTCAAATGGATGTTTGCACTAGGAGGAGCCGCTTTATTAGCGAATTCCCGCTTTAATGCCCACTTCGCATGCCACTCAATCAATTCTTTCCTAACCTCATTCTTATTGGGCTCATAAGAAGAGCATTGAATCTTTTGTATCTACCTCTTTCTTCTTGCGGATGAGGTGGCCTAAATTCATTAATAGGGTTTGACGTATACATCACATCCAAAGGCTTGAACCATGTGGCTCTTACTAGCCACAACACATTTTCTTCAAGCATTTTGTCATGTAGGCTTCCATCAAGTGCACGATGAACATTAGATTCAAGTGGATGTTTGCACTAGCACCACCCGCTTTATTAGCGCTTTTCCTCTAAATGCCTACTTCGCACACCACCCCATCAATTCTTTCCTAGCCTTACTCTTATTTGGCTAATGAGAAGAGCATTTGCATCTTTTGTATCTACCTCTTTATTTCTTGTGGATAAGGTGGCATAGATTTATTTTCAGGGTTTAACCTATTCGCCACATCCAAAGGCTTGAACGATGTGGCGCTTACAAGCAAGAACACACTTTCTTCAAGCTTGTAGTGATGGAGGCTTCCATCTAGTGTACGATGAACACTTGAGATTCAAATGGAAGTTTGCTCTCGGAGCACCCTCTTTATTAGCGCTTTCTCGCTTCAATGCCCATTTCCCATGCCACCCTATCAGTTCTTTCAAATCCTCTTATTGGGCTCATGCGAAGAGGTTTCTTTGAATCTTCTCTATTTATCTCTTTCTTCTTGCGCTACCACGATGAGGTGACACTGGATTCATTATTACGGTTTGACCTATACATTGGAAAGGCTTCTTTGCATTGCGCGCGAACGTAGTCAGTCTCCCCTCTTGCGGTTGCCAATGCAAAGGCTCAACGAGTTGTGGAAGTAAAAATCATCAATATCCTCTTCATCCTCAAATTGGTATTCATAATTGTTTGGGTATTAATATTGATAGTTATAGATGCCATCTAACTCGTCGTAGAAGTGATATGGGTGCTCCACATCCAAAGGCTTGAACCATATGGCTCTCACAAGCAAGCACACACTTTCTTTAAACATGTGGTCATGGAGGCTTCCATCAAGTCACGATAAACACTAAGAGATTTTAATGGATTTTTACGTTTGGAGCACCCGCCTTGTTAGCGCTTTCCTAGTTCAATGTCCGCTTCGCACGCCGCCCCTCTTTCTTTGTGGGCTCATGCAAAGAGCTCGCATCTCAATCTTGTGTATCTACCTCTTTCTTATTCATTATTAATGTTTGACCTATACATGGGATATGCTTCTTGGCGGGATGGACCTACGCATTGTCACCCCACTTGCACTTGCTAATGTGGAGGCTCTACGAGTTTTGGAAGTGAACATCCTTGGGATCCTTCCTATTCTTCAAATTGGAATATTTAATCGTATTGGTATTGATATTAAAAGTTATACATCTTATCTTACTCGTTACACGTTGTAATAGTCATATGGATTCTCCACATCCTAAGGCTTGAATCACGTGGCTTTTATGAGCAAGCACACTTTTTTTCATCATGTAGTCATGGAGGCTTCCATCAAGTGCACGATGAACATTAAGAGATTCAAATGGATGTTTGCACTTGGAGCCGCCGCTTTATTAGCGATTTCTCGCTTTAATGCCCACTTCGCATGCGACTTCATCAATTCTTTCCTAACCTCATTCTTATTGGGCTCATAAGAAGAGCATTTGAATCTTTTGTATCTACCTCTTTCTTCTTGTGGATGAGGTGGCCTAGATTCCTTATTAGGCTTCGACGTATACACCACATCCAAATGCCTGAACCATGTGGCTCTTACTAGCAAGAACACATTTTCTTCGGGCATTTTGTCATGGAGGCTTCCATCAAGTGCACAATGAACATTAAGAGATTAAAATGGATGTTTGCACTAGCACCACCTGCTTTATTAGCACTTTCCCGCTTTAATGCCCACTTCGCACATCACCCCATCAATTCTTTCCTCGTCTCGCTCTTATTTGCCTAATGAGAAGAGCATTTGAATCTTTTGTGTCTACCTCTTTCTTTCTTGTAGATGAGGTGGCATAGATTCATTATTAGGGTTTAACTTATACGCCACATCAAAAGGCTTGAACCATGTGGCTCTCACATTCAAGCACGCACTTTCTTCAAGCATGTAGTCATGGAGGCTTCCATCAAGTGCACGATAAATAATAAGAGATTTAAATGGATTTTTGCATATGGTGCACCCGCCTTACTAGCGCTTTCCTGCTTCAATGTCTGCTTCTCACGCCGCCCCTCTTTCTTCTTGGGCTCATGCGAAGAGCTCCCATCTCAATCTTGTGTATCTACCTCTTTCTTCTTCATTGTTAGGTTTGACCTATACCTGGGATATGCTTTTTGGCGGCATGGACGTACGCGTCGTCTCCCCACTTGGAGCTACCAATGTGGAGGCTCTCGACGAGTTTTGTAAGTGAACATCCTTGAGATCCTTCTTATCTTGAAATTGGTAGTTTTAATCGTATTGGTATTAATATTAATAGTTTTACATGTCATTTAAATCGTCGTAAAAGTCATATGGATACTCCACATCCTAAGGCTTGAACCTTGTGGCTCTTGCAAGTAAGGGCGCACTTTCTTCAAGAATGTAACCATGGAGGCTTCAATGTGTGCTTCGCACGACACCCCATTTATTCTATCCCAGCTTCTTTATAATTGGGCTCATGCGTGGAGATGGCATCTATCTTCTATATCTACCTCTTTCTTATTGGGCTTGATGAGTTGTAGAAGTAACTATTATCGAGATCCTCTTTTTCTTCAAATTGGTATTGATTGTCGTATTGGTATTGATATTGATAATAATAGATGTCATCTAACTCGTCCTAAAAGTAATATGGATGCTTTACATCCAAATCCTTGAACCATGCGACTCTTACGAGAGAGCATACACTTTCTTCAAGCATGTAATCATAGGCTTCCATCAAGTGCACGATGAAAATTAAGAAATTCTAATCAATATTTGCACTAGGGAAAAAGGCGGCTTCCTGTTTAATGCCCGCTTCGCACGCCACCCCATCAATTCTTTCCGAGCTTCAATCTTATTGGGCTCATAAGAGCATTTGAATCTTATCTATCTACTTCTTTCTTCATGTGGATGAGGTGGCATAGGTTCTTTATTTGGGTTTGACGTATACACCACATCCAAAGACTTGAACNATGTGACTTGTACTAGCAAGAACACACTTTCTTCAAACATGTAGTCATGGAGGCTTCCATCAAGTGCACGATGATCATTAAGAGATTTAAATGGATGTTTTCTCTTGGAGCACGTTCCTTATTAGTGCTTTCCCGCATCCATGCCCGCTTCGCATGCCACCCCATCAATTCTGTTAAAGCCTCTTTCTTATTGGGCTCATACAAAAAGCAGTCATTTGAATCTTCTCTATCTACTTCTTCTTGCGCCACCTCAATGAGGTGGCAACGAATTCATTATTATGGTTTGACGCGTACATGGGAAAGGCTTCTTCGTAGCCTGTACGAATGTACCCATTGTCTCCCCACGTGCGTTTGCCAATGCGAAGGCTAAACGAGTTGTGGAAGTAAAATTCATCAAGATCCTCTCATCCTCAAATTGGTATTAATAATCGTATGAGTAATGATATTGATAATAATAGATGTCATCTAACTCATCGTAAAAGTTATATGGATGCTCCACATCCTACGGCTTGAACCATGTGGCTTGTACAGGCACGAACACACTTTCTTTAAGCATGTAGTCATAGAGGCTTCCATCATAGTACATGAAAAACATTAAGAGATTCAAATGGATGTTTGCACTAGGAGCAGCTGCTTTATTGGCGCTTTCTCGCATTAATTCCCACTTTGCACGTCACCCCACCAATTATTTCTAGCCTCACTATTATTGGGCTCATGAGAAGAGCATTTGAATCTTTTGCATCTACCTCTTTCTTATTGTGGATGAGGTGGCATGGATTCATTATTAGGGTTTGACCTATACACCAAATCCAAAGGTGAGAACCACGTGGCTCTTACAAGCAAGAACACACTTTCTTCAAGCATAGTCATGGAGGCTTCCACCAAGTGCTCGATGAACATTATGAGATTCTAATGAATGTTTGCACTTGGGGTACCCTCCTTATTAGCGCTTTCCCGCTTTAATGCCCGCTTCCCACGCCACCCCATCAATTCTTTCCCGACCTCTTTCTTCTTGGGCTCATGCGAAGAGCTTGCATCACAAATTTGTGTATCTACCTCTTTCTTCTTGCGCTAACAGGATGAGGTGGCAACGGATTCATTATTAGGGTTTGACATGTCCATCAAACATGCTCAAGTGACATGGACGTACGCATTGGCTCCCCACTTGCACTTGCTATTGTGGAGGCTCGATGAGATTTGTAAGTAAACATCATTGAGATCCTTCTCATCCTCAAATTGGTATTGATAATCGTATTGGTATTGATGTTAGTACTTATACATGTCATCTTACTCGTTATAAAAGTCATATGGATGCTCCACATCCTAAGGCTTCTACCACGTCACTTGTACAAGCACGCACACACTTTCTTCAAGCATGTAGTCATGGAGGCTTCCTACAAGTGCACGATGCACGTTAAGAGATTCAAATGGATGTTTACACTAGGAGCAGCCGCTTTATTAGCGCTTTCCCGCTTTAATGCCCACTTCGCATGCCACCCCATCAATTCTGCTCAGCCTCATCCTTATTGTGATCATGAGAAGGGCATTTGAATCTTTGGTATCTACCTCTTTCTTCTTGTGAATGAGGTGGCATAGATTCCTTATTAAGGTTTGACGTATACAACATATCCAAAGGCTTGAACCATGTGGCTCTTACAAGCAAGAACACATTTTCTTCAAGCATATAGTCATGGAGGCTTCCAAAAATTGCGCGATGAACATTAAGAGATTCATATGGGATGTTTGCACTAGGAGCAGCCACTTTATTAGCGCTTTCCCACTTTAATGTCCACTCCGCACGCCACCCTATCAATTCTTTCCTAGCCTCATTTTTTATTAGGCTCATGAGAAGAGCATTTGAATTTTTTGTATCTACCACTTTCTTCTTGTGGATGAGGTGGCATAGATTCATTATTAGGATTTGACCTATACATCACATCCAAAGGCTTGAACCATGTGGATCTTAGAATCAAAAACATACTTTCTTCAAGCGTGTAGTCATGGAGGCTTCCATCAAGTGTACGATGAACATTTTGTGATTAAAATGGACGTTTGCTCTCGGAGCACCCTCCATATTAGCGCTTTCCCGCTTCATTGCTCGCTTCACCACCCCATCAATTTTTTGAGAGCATCTTTCTTATTGGGCTCATATGAAGAGGTGTCGTTTGTATCTTCTCTATCTTTCTCTTTCTTCTTGCGCTGACGCGATGAGGTGTTAGTTGGTTCATTATTAGGGTATGACCTTACATGGGAAATGCTTCTTGGGAGCGCGCACGAACGTAGTCATAGTCTACCCACTTGTGGTTGTCAATGCAAAGGCTCAACGAGTTGTCGGAAGTAAAAATCATCAAGATCCTCCTCATCCTCGAATTGGTATTTATAATCGTTTGGGTATTGATATTGATAGTTATAGATGCTAACCGTCGAAAAAGTGATATGGATGCTCCACATCCGAAGGCTTGAACCATGTGGCTCTCATAAGCTAGCTCACACTTTTTTCATGCATGTAGTCAAGGAGGCTTCCTTTAAGTGCACGATGAACACTAAGAAATATAAATGGATTTTTTCATTTGGAGCGCCCACCTTATTAGCGCTTTCCCGCTTCAATGTCCCCTTCTCACGCTGCCCTTCTTTCTTCTTGGTCTCATGCGAGAGCTCGCATCTCAATCTTGTGTATCTATCTCTTTCTTATTCATTATTAGGGTTTGACCTATACATGTGACATGCTTCTTGGCGACATGGATGTACGTATTGTCTCCCCACTTGCATTTGTCAGTTTGAAGGCTCGACAATTTTTGCAAGTAAACATCCTTGAGCTCCTTCTTATCCTCAAATGGATATTAATAATAGTATTGGTATTGATATTAGTAGTTATTCATGTCATCTAACTTGTCGTTAAAGTCATGTGGATGCTCCACATCCTAAGGCTTGAACCTTGTGGCTCTCACAAGCACACACTTTCTTAAAGCATGTAACCATGGAGGCTTCTATCAACTGCACGATAAACACTAAGGGATTCGATTTGATGTTTGCACTAAGAGCAACCGCTTCATTAGCGCTTTCCCACTTGAATGCCCACTTCGCACGCCACCCCATCAATTCTTTCATATCCTCTTTCTTATTGGGTTCATACAAAGAGCCGTCATTTGTATCTTCTCTACCTACTTTTTTCTTGCGCTACCGCGATGAGGTGACAGCGGATTCATTACTAGGGTTTGAACCATACATGGGAAACGCTTCTTGGCAGCCCGCACGAACATACCCATTGTGTGCCAACCTGCATTGGCAAGGCTCAACAAATTGTGGAAGTATCTGATACAAGCAGGGATAGAATTAGGGGGTCTAGTGGGGGCCACGGCCCGCCCTATGCCAAAAATAAATTCCCTCATTGTGATGGATTGTTAGTAGACTTGGTGGGCACACTGATTATTGGGGATAGCAAACAACTTAGTTGGGATTGCATATATATGCGGGATTGAATCCCAGCATTGGTAATATAGTAGTATCACCATGATTTTTCTTCTATATTTATTTATTCGCTTTTCATCCCTTTCCTAGTCTCCTATTAACACTTTAGCAACCATTTAGCATGAGGGCCCTCAAGGCCTCAAAAAATGCTGGTCCATCAGTCTATCACACCTTCAAGTTTTTAACCTTTTGATTTCTTTTTCTCAATGATGGTCCTTCTTTTAGGTTTACCTTCATTTATATATGTAAAAAAAGTTCTACAACTATAATAGGGGAAATTTATTAGAATAACTTGATATTGAATGATATTTTTATGAAGTGTTCTTTATTATATCAAATGCAATAAGTCTTGTGTTTAATGGTTGTGTGCTATAATGGGGTGCCTCGGAGGTGAGTGATAATCACCACTATATTGAAAAACAAACCCTGCATTACCATATTACCATATTACTGATTTCATAAAAATTTATATTGAATGATGAAAATCTCATGGCCCCCCCTATAAATTTTTCTATACAAGGAGAGAGTTGTGAGTCATAACAAATGGGACCCACACATCTAACTAACTCCTAACACTCTAACTAACAATCTGAGTGTGTTACACATAGTTATTACACAAATACTCCCTCTGTCCGGGTTTATTCTACCCACTTCTAAATGGCACACAGTTTTAGAAGAGTTAAGAATGACACACACTTTCCAAAAATGCCCCTCACTCTTCTAACCTCCTTTATACTACTTTCTCTCTCCTTAGTTCCCTCTATTTTGTTTCTCTCTTCTCCCTTTGACCAAACACCACTCAAACCGACCAGCATATGCTCCTCCACCTATCCCCGTCAACACCAACATTGTTACATGCTTATATTAAAAAAAAAAAAAAAAAAACATCAATATTACTCTAGACTCGTAATTGGTTTTGAAAAAATTGGTTTCAAAAAAATTGGGTTTCGGGTATGGGTGTTGGTCAACTAGACGAGATCGGGTGGTGGGGTTGGTGATGATGGTGGGGCCGGGGGTTAGTGATGGACGGTGGAGCTGCGGTGTTTGTTGTTATAGTGGTGCTCGAGCGTGGTTGACGGTGTTCAAACGGATCTCCAACGGAGATGGGTTGCCAACGGAAATGAATGGTGGTTGGAGGTGGTGGAGTGTGTTCATAGATCGAGAAGCATAGTTGATGTTAACATTATTTAGGATTTGTGGGTAGGGATTGATTGACACAGTTTCTAGGGTTTTGATTTTGAAGTTTGGGGGTTTTGACTGTGGGTGGGTTTTTGTTGTACTAGCAGTTGTGGGAAGGAAATTGATGGGGACTGGGGAGCAAAGGGACTCAGGGAGGAGGGATAAATCTGTGTGGAGGAAAGGATGGGTAAGCAAGCAAGGGTATAAGGGACTTTTAATTAGAAAAACCAACCCAAAAATAGAAATGGGTAGAATAAATTGGGACAATCCAAAATGGAAAGTGGGTAGAATAAACCGGGACGGAGGGAATATCTAATTCCAACCAGAAAATATCTAAGCTCCTTCATTAAACATTAATTTGGGACATAGGGAGTAATATATATGTCACATGCTTTACTAAAGAATTGCATTGAATTGAATTAAAATTCACCGAAATGTGAATGAATAAGTTGAAGAAAACAGGGTGTTACTTGTTGAGTCACTTGGGCCGTGTTCTCTTCACCTCAACTATTGAAAGCTCGACTGAAGCGAAGTGAACTGAATTATTGGATTTTAGTGGGAGAAAAAGTGCTGAAATTTGATTGTGAAAGGCTGCTTTATTATGCTGTTGTTGGCAGACTAGTTATTGGGTCAACTTCCTTGTTCTCATGCTTTTACTTATGTTCATTGGTTCTTACATCGGTATGTCTGAAGTTAGTAGTTAGTGTTGGATAAACACAGATAAGATAATTGTGTATTTAGTTGGTTCCTGTCTATAGGCTTGTTTTGTTGATTGGTTTGCAACTAGTTGGTTGTGGTTTTGTGGATTGTGAAAGTATATCTAGAGGAGTAAAGGACCATCATGTGGAGTCGATTATTGTTACTATCATTTAACCTCTTTCAAAAGAAGGATACTTGATCTTACTGAGGTGTGGCCATTCATGCTGATTATGGGCTAATTTTAATTAAAACCCAAGTTTGAGTCTTTTGTAGGATTACATAAAACCCCAGGAAGTTTATGTGATGGCTCTAGAGATCTATGGTGAATGAGCCCTGAGGTTGTTTGTAGTTCTCTTTGTGGGTTGTTAATATTTAACCTCTTTCACTCATCAAATCACCTTCAATACCTGACTCATATAAAACTAAAACTATGTATTGAGATCTTTCCTAAAGAAACATGAATTTCATAAATAAATACTGAGGCCAAAGCATTGCTAGACCGATAACTTCGGAGCTCAATGTGGTGAAAAAGTTGAAAAGAATATGGCCTTAGCCCCTCTATTTGACACTGGGGCGGGGGGTGAGGGTGGGGAGGCGATAATGAAAAGCTAACTACCTCTCCATATCATGTAGAGGGAGGGCTGGTTTGCATTGAACTTGAAGTAGTTTCCTTGCATGGATTTCTGTGCACTAGTTTTGTGGATGGGGTTTAATGTAGCTATTTTGACTTTGATGGGCAATTTTGATTGATGGAAAAGCTGTTGTTGAGTGTTGTCCATGGATCTACCATATTTAACTGTAGACTTGAACTTTTCCCCTAAAGAAAGGGGTGGTTTGGTGAAGCTCCGGATGTGTGGTGAACAAGGGTTGGTGCAGAAGTTAGTAAGTGTCGGAAGTTGATTGTGAAAGGTTGTATGAATAAAAAATGTGTGTTATGCTCTTTTCCTTGATTGACGAGATATTGTAGCAACTTCCTTGTTCCTATGCTTTCACTTCTCTTTCGGGCAGCTGACTACCCGTCTAAGTTTGGATTATCAATAATCGACTCGTACTCGTTCTCGACGCTAGAAGATCGTGCTTTATTTTCTATTCTCCTAGATG
>ONZA01016469.1:3670-15976 GCA_900322205.1 Kewa caespitosa | reverse complement strand
CTAATAAATTGCTGTTNNNNTCATAATAGGATCATATTGGATTTGTTACCCTCAATTTTGATGATTTCAATCATACTCGACTCTTAATAAAAATTTATTACGGTCGCAAATTGCTTTCATGTTTAACACTTTTTTATCGATTGTTATTGTTTTAAGCATGTTTATCTTTAAATTGACTAACCCATTGAAACTATATTGTAAAAGGGTTACATGTTCAAGTTATATATCAAAGAAGTTGTTCATTGCAATCATCTTTTGATTTACATTAAAAAGAATTTGTGTTGCAATTGCTTTTCATATTTAACGCTTGTTAAAGATCGTTAGAGTTGTAAGCGTATTTGTCTTTGAATTGGAAAAGCAATTGCAACTATTTTTTAAAACTGGTTCATTTTCTTGTTAGATGTTACCAATTTTGGATGATTTCAATAATTATTAGCTTTGAAGTAAAAAGAATTGCAACTGCGATTGCTGTTCCTATTTAACTCTTTTAAACAATCGTTAGTGTCTTCAGCCTATTCATCCTTCGGTTGACGAACCAACTGCAATTATTTTTTGAAATCAAAACATTATATGATTATATAACACCAATACATATCAATTCAATCTCACACGGCTTTTTAATACCAAGAATTGGGAATGAAATGGATGTACAAATTTAACGCGTATTAACAATTATTTGCGTTATAAGCGTATTTCTCTTTAAAATGAAAAACCCATTGAAACTATTTATAAAATTTCAGGCTATATACATATAAGATTTATCATTTCAATCATATTTAACGCTTTTTCATGATCGTTAGCGTTATAAGCGTATTTCTCTTTCTATTGGTAATAAAATTGAAACTATTTTTTAAAGTGGAATAGGTTCTGGATACATATAACCAATTTTGATCATTTCAATCATAATTGGAATTCAATTAACAAGTACTACGGTTGCAATTGATGCTTATTATTAACTCTTTTTGACGATCGATAGTGTTTCAGCCCAATTTCTCTTTCAATTGAATGTGAAATTAATTTTTTTTTTTTTTGTCAAATTGGATCTCGTTGTGGTTAATGATAAACTACATTTATTATTTTAATCATACTTGGCTTTGTAATATTTAAAATCTCGGTTGTAATTTGTGTTCATATTTAACACTATTAAACGATCGTTAGCGTTTTAAACCAATTTCTCATTCAATTGATGGAAAAATAGAATCTATTATTTAAATTGGAACATGTTTTGAAAAGATACCTAAAATATTGATCATTTCAATCAAACTCTGTTTTCAAATAAGAAGAATTACGGTTGCAATTGCTTTTCATAGTTAACGTTGTTCCATGATCCGCATCGTTTTAACCCTATTTCTTTTTCAACTGGTGAACCAATTAATCTTTCAATATTCAAATTGGAATTTTTTTAAATTTATTTTAACAATATTGACGATATATATCATACTCGACTTTGAAATTACAATAATTTCAGGTTGAATGTTTGTTGACATTTAGTACTTTTTAATGATTGTAGCATTAAGCGTGTACTCTTTCAATTGACAAACCAATTGAAACTAGTTTTTAAAAATGGAACATGTTCTAGTTATATAAAACCAATACTGATCATTTAAATCACACTGAGTGTCTAAATTATAAGAATTGCGGTTGCAATTTCTTCTCAAATTTTTTGCTTCTTAACGATCCATTGTGTTTTAGGCCTATTTCTCTTTCAACTGAAAACCCAATTAAAATACTTTTGCAAAATTGGATCTTTCTAGTTACATACAAACAAAACTGATTATTTTAATCATACGTGGCTTTCAAATATTTAGAATTGCAGTTGTAAAATGTATCATATTTAATGCCCTTTAAAGATCGTTGACGTTTTGATCCTATTTCTATTTCCACTGACGAATCAATTGAAGTTACTTTCAGAATTTTCTCATGTTTGGGTTTAATACCATAAATTTTGATGATTTCAATCATACTTGACTTTTAAATAATTTTAATTACGGTGGCAATCGCCTTTCATGTTTAACACTTTTTAACAATCACTAGGCTTTCAAATATAAGAATTACGATAGCAATTGCTTTCCAAATTTATCGCATTTTTTAACAATCAGTAGTGTTTTATGCCTATTTCTCTTTCAATTGAAAAACTAATTGACACTCTTTTGTAAAATTGAATCTCGTTTTGGTTAGTTTTAAACATAAATGATTATTTTAATTATACTTCGTTTATTTATTTGGTAAAGGTAAATAACTATTATTACCAAAGACATAGCAATAGAGTCACTACAGCGCAACACAAGGTCTAGCCCCAATTCTACCACCTTCTACGAAGGGTTCAGAAACAAGGACAAGACTAAAGACAATACATCAAGTATAGAACATTACATTTATTTTGCTTCACAGTTTTGGTTTCATCCTCCAGATATAAGATCCTTTGAGTCTCAACTCATCTTTAATCTGCTTCAGAATAACTTCATTGCTCTTTTGCCTTGACTTGAAGATCCTTTGGTTCATTTCTTGCCAAAGGAAATAACAACAAGCCATCAATACTGCTGCACTAAACTCAGTCACCACTCTACTCTTTCATCTAGCTACCTTTCTCGCCAGGTCCTCCTATTTGTTGTAGCTAGGCTTGTTCACCAATGAAGCAATTCCAGACATTTAGTCCTAAGAAAATCAACATTGAAAGAATAGGTGCTCCCACGTTTCAAAATCTTGCTCGCACAGAACACCTTGCTGATCCACCTGTTGTAGAAAATGAACCAATCTGTCTTTAGTTTGGAGTTTTTTTTTTTTGATCCAGCAACTAAGCTATAATCCTATGTTTAGGGATAGAACATTTTGCCCAAATTAACCTTGCTTTCTAAGATGTAGGAGCATCCTCATGCAGCCAATGATAACAAGATGCTGCACTAACGAGAACAGTAGCGGAAGAGCTCCACTTAGCAATATTCCCATTGAACTAGAACCCACTTTCCAACACATCTCTAACTTTGAGTAGTTTTTTCCAATACTAGCAATCATCTGGCCTTGCCTCAGTTTCCCGCACATCCTGCTTCTTCATATAAATGCCATTGACCCACTTGACCCACAAATTGTCTTCTTTACATGTGATAGCCCATAACAGTTTACCAATTAGAGCAGTGTTCCACAAAACACCATATTTGAACCCTACACCACCTTTTTTTAGGCCTGCATACTGTCTGCCAAGCCACTAAAGCCACCTTCTTCTTCTCCCTAGTTGAACCCCATACGAAGTCTCTGCAAACACCATCAATTTCCTTCAACACCCTCTTGGGCAAAACAAACTTGCTGGCCCAAAAAGTGTGAAGACCATACAAAATAGATTGGGTGAGCTGAACTCTCCTTGCATATGTTAGCATTTTAGCTTGCCAAGACTTCACCCTAGCTGTTATTTAATTTCCAAAAATAAGACATTCAGAGTAACCAAGATTTTTAGGGGTCACAGGAACACCAAGATATCTGAATGGCAGTATGGCCTCACTAAAGCAAGTAATTTCAAGAAAGTCCCTCACTTTATCATTTTGAACACCACAAAGGACAATTTGAGACTTCTGAAGACTAGCTCTAAACCTAGAGACCTCAGAGAAATGATTAAAGCTATCCATGATGAACTTCACTGAAGACAGGTCAACTTTGCAAAAGAGAGCAAATTATCAGCAAAACATAAGTGACAAAGCTTGAGCTTAGAGCACCTAGTATGAAAAGAGAAACCAGGGAGTGCAGTAGCCATTTTCAACCTCCTAGACAAGTACTCCATAACTGAAACAATGAGCAAATGAGAAGCAGGGTAACCCTGTTTTAGCCTATAAGCAGCTGAAAAGAACCCATGTAATCAACCAATCACCACCACAGAATACCTGGTGGCCTTCAAAACATCCATGATCAATCCAAGCAAAGGATATGGGAAGTTAAACCCTTTAAGCACCTTCTAAAGAAAAGCCAAGTTCACAGTATCATATGCCTTTTGCAAGTTAATTTTCATAATATAGTTGGGGTAGGCTATTCTCCAATTATAGCTTCTCACCAAGTCATGACTAGTGGGGACATTGTGGACAAGTTGTGTTTCTGCTACAAAAGCCCCATGTGCCTCATTAACTAGCTTAGGTAACAACACACTCATTCTTTTTCATATCATCTTCGATATACATTTGTAAATGACATTACAACAAGCAATGGGCCTAAAGTCAGCATGTGAAGAGGGGTTATGCACCTTAGGTAGCAAAGTGAGTGAAGCATCACACAATTGACTCCGAATTTTTCCATTCTCAGAAACATTGTAAGACGACCTTCGTAACAAGATCCCTAGTCACCATCCAGGAATCCAGAAAGAATGAGCTACCATACCCATCAGGTCCTGGCGCTTTATTAGGGTGAATACTAGCTAATGCATCTTTTACAACTTGTGAAGAAAAAGGAGCCATCAAACATTGATGATCAATTTTAGAAAGCACATAACCTTGTTGAAACAAAGTCTCATCAACAACACCAGATATAGGCGTAGTAGTACCAAGCAAAGACTGGTAGTACTTCACAAAGACCTCAGGAATTTCCTCATAGTTATCCACAATGGTTCCATTCTCATTCAAAATACTGAAGACCTTAGTCTGCATTCTTCTTTGCTTTATAGCGGAGAAAAAGAAGGCAGTACAACTATCACTCTTTGTCAACCAATCTATTTTACTTTTTTTGCTGCGAAAAAGAGACCATAGCATTAGAGAGGTTCACCCCTTTCTTCTCTTTCTTGGGTCTGCAGAGTAACATTGCTTCTATCCAAGTGAAGATCAGCCTACGTTTTACTCCACTTCATTGCAACTTTGCTCTTCCTCAAAAAAAAAAAAATCTGAAAAGTTAATGTCGTTCATAGCCTTCAACTCTCTCTTTAGCAACTACAAATTTTTCATTAAAACATACATGTAACATCCCTGCACAGGTGCTTGCCAACAGTCACCTACAAGCTTCAAAAACTTTTCATGCTTACCCCACATGTTCAAATATCTAAAGCTACTCCTCCCCAGCACTTGGTCATTGAAGAATCTGACCACCCCCGGGCTGTGATCAAGAACACCAACAGGAAAAAAGAAGGCCTCAGAAGCATTACATTTGTTTGGCCACTCACCATTCACCAAAAACCTATCATGTTTGCAATAAGTTCAATCCTCGCCATTCAAATTATTACACCAGGTAAACTTAACACCTCTATAAACCAACTCAGAAAGATCAGTATTGGAGACACAAGTCTTAAGCTCCTGCATGTCACTCAAAAAAACAGGATCACCACCCTGCCTATCTTAAGTAGATAACAAACAATTGAAATCTCCACACACAATCCACGGATCAGCCATTGTAGAAGAAGTACAATGTAAGAAACTCCAAAGAGAGTCTTTGTTACTACTCTCATTACATGCATACACCAAGGTACAGAAGAACTTTAGTTTAGTATGTCTATGAGTCACCAAGCAGTGTATAAACTTAAAATCTAGCACCACCACCTGAACCTCAAACACAGATGAATTCCAACAAGATAAAACTCAACCCTTTATATCCCTAGCGGTATTAAGTACACATTCCCACCTAGGACACAACTTAGTTTCAACATTTTCCAAATTTTTCCCCAAAAATTTTATTTTCAAGAACAACAAATAAACCAATGCTCTTCTCATGGAAAAATTGCCTTTTTTTAGATTGCTTAGAGGTCTTATTAAGACCTCTAATGTTAAAAACCACAAAAGCACTCATGGAACAGGAGGGTGGGGTTCAATCTCATCCCCATTTGAGACAACCTCATTCCCTTGCAAAGCACCAAATATATTTTGAGTTACAGTGGAATAAGGAACGCCCATCCCATGATTAGAAACCACTCTTCAAGGAACAGTAATGAACCCATCCCCTAAATCCACAACCTCATCTTCCCCATTTGAGAAAACAATGAGGGCAACAACTCGAACCATACCTATCATAAGTAGAACATCAGAAGTCTGTGAAGGATCCTTCTCTACAGGTTCCACATTCTGCTCCATTGGAATGTCAATTGGTTGCTTTTCTTTTTTCCTGTATTTTTCTTTAACATGCCCTAAAAACATGCAATGATTACAAAAGAACGGCCTCCCCTTATAAGTCACCTCATGGGTGAGCATTACACCATTTTCATTCTCAAAGTAAATGCTATCAGGCAAAGTCTTATTTACTTCACCTCCACAAGGACCCTGGCATAGTTGAGTCTATTCTTTAGCATTGTGGCTTTGTCAGAGTTAAGTGGTTTACACACTAAACTACAGATTTTGCTCAACGACTGAACCCCCTTATATTAAAGATCCAAACCAGGTAACATGATCCAAATAGGTACCATACGAATGTCATGTTTATTAATCTCCATATCTTGATCTCATTGCTTGACAATCAAGGGCTTTATCAAAATGAAAAGCATCCATATCAAGAACTTAATTTTTCAACATTTTACTCTTAAATCTAACCAAGAAGACCCCTAACTTGAAGAGTGTAATTTTCTCAATCCTCTCTTTACCCCAATTGCAATTTAAAAAAAGAGTCATTACCTGATAAGGTGGATTGGCACCCAAAATGAAACACACCACGAACTGATCCAAGTGTTAAACCTCAGGCTGAATGTCTTCAAGACTAATCTTCACTGTTTGTTTAACCTCAGGCACATGATGGAAATTCAAGTCCATACCCATATCCTAGTTCACCAAGTTTGCCCATCTTCTCCCCTGGGTTTGAGAAGTACCAGACTACATTTCAAGATGCCTTCTAGTCCCTTGAGCTTCATTAGGCTCAACCACAACCTAAGTTGAGCTCGCCGCGGTCGTTTCTTGGACATTCGAAGTTATAGGGATGGGTGGATTTACTGTTACATTGTGATGTTGAGAAGTTACTGTTACATTTGATTGTGTTTGAATCGTGGAATTATTAAGGTTAGGTGAGGGATAAGTGTTGGTGTTTCCTCTTCCCCTTTCTCTACCTCCTCTTTGGGTGTGGTTGTGATGGCCACTGCCCCTCCTTTCGATGGCAGGTGTACGTTAGCAAGAGAAGCTAAACATGCACTGGGAGAAACCCTAGTTCACAACTCTCATACTTATCACAATCACACTAGGCTTTCAAATAATTAGAATTGTGGTTGCAATTTCTTACAACATTTATCATACTTCGCTTTCAAAATGTTAAGAATTGTTGTTATAATTTGTATTCTTATTTTACCCTTTTTAACAATCGATAGCGTTTGAAGCCTATTTCTCTTTCATTTGACGAATCAATAGCAGTTATTTTCATAATTGAATCATGTTTAGTTATATACCATCAATTTTGGTGATTTCAATCATAGTCAATGATATGAGTGGCATCAATGGAAACTGAAGGTACGACCAAGGAACCGTTCCCTCAAAACAGCTGCAAAAACGTGATAACGCATTTACTGATTTACCAAATCGAATCTTGGAAAAGGTTTAATCTTATCAAACTGGGTTAAGGTTGGGATATCCATTTATATGCTTTCCTAGTTCAATTAGAAGGTGTAGATATTAGTTATTGGTTTCCTTGTACAATTAGGAGTCTTAGTTCATATTTCCTGGTAGTTGTAGAGTGTAAGACTCTATGCCCGATATGACTCTTTTGCATTCCTTATTAGTATGTTTTCCCTATCCTAGGCCTGTTAGAACTCTTTTGGGATACAGCTACTGTTTGTTTTAGCCTTTTTACAGGATCTTTTGTCATTCAATAAGATTCATTTAGAGATGAAAAATAAAATATAAAACTTGTTCTTGCGAACTCCTTCTTGTTTGAGCGATTCGAACATAGCTCTACTTGAGGGACTCGAGTAGCTAGACTTGTGAGATGCAAGTCTTGTTCTTGGTGAAAGCCTGGTAACGAGTTCTTTAGGTCATCTTGTGAGAGGCAAACAGAACTTAATTTCATATCTCTATTGTTTTTCATTAATTTTAGCCACATTAATAAAAACCCCAAAAAGAACCCTTTGGGTGTGTGAGAGTGGGCAACAAATTCACATCAAATTGGTATTGGAGTTGTTTCTCATATATTCTTAAATTCCGAACTATCTAAATGCTTGCATATGAATGATTCGTAGCTACCTATAACCACAAGTTTACAAAAACGATAGGAAAGTTCTATGGTGAGGGTTGTTCCTTGAAATCATCAACATGGTTACTAAAGGCAAAATAATTTTTCAAAAAATATAAACTTTCAGGTTACATGATATGGAAGATAATCCGATCTCATCTCATAAGAGATGCTTCTTTATGGTGGGAAGGAGTGAATGAGCAAAGAAAGAAGAGGGATGAAAGCAGGATCAGAACTTGGGTTCATATAAGGAACGAAATCGAGAGAAATTTTTTGAGATCTCCATCTTCAGTTCCATGTGATTTCATATCATGTGCACAAGGAGAAATAAGAGAAAAAAAATATCTAGGACAAGATGACTTTGATCAAACGTTGAAATATGTATTCACCGAATTGCATGAAGTACGTCAATGGTTGATTCAACAGTCAGTTAGCGTCCTGAAGACAGAAATACCTCTTGTGCTTACCAAAACGTTGGAGGAAATAAACCGTTTTAGTTTCTGAGTAAGTGAAAAACATGGGTTGAATTCTCAAAAAAGGGGGGCGACAACAACCAATGATCTTGATAGTTCGAATGGGGATAATTTATCTTATGATCCTACTACACCATCCATAACAGAAGAGGTAATTCCTACTGAAACTCATGTTGATCTTTTTGAAGATTATAACTTACATTTTTGCTAAACTCATTCTAAGCCTAATGAGGAGATGTTCAAAGAAAAAAAAATGAGAATCTCCCATTATTCTTAGCAAGGTCGAAATAGTGAATGCTTCAAACGATCGACTATAGCTACCACCACCCACAAAAGTGTTCAAAGTTGTACCTCAAGCTGATTTTGGGTTGTTAATAGTTATGAAGATTCATTTAACAAGTCTTGCACAAGGCAAACTCATCGGGTGTTTCCAAAAGACAATCCTTGCACCCCAAGAAACTTTGTTCGGGAGATTTTGGGCGAAGAAATTGTTACTGGAAGAGTTATCCCAAAATTGACCATGTTTCAAGATTCTACTATTCCCTTCAGGATATCCTTAGTCATATGGATGTAATTGTAGAGGCTGGAAGTGAGGGTGTAGAGGGAATCTACCTTACATCGAGTAATAGTATGTCTCTACGCAAGAAATTGTTTAGTGGTGAAAACACAAACTTGTTCGATTTCAAGGGCATGAAGTTGAGGGCAAATTCATTTTAAGGGAGAAAGAATAATATGAGTGGCATCAATGGTAACTCAAAGTACGACCAAGGATCTGTTCCCCAAAATAGTGGCTAAATGCGATAACGCGTTTATTGATTTATCCGATCGAATCTTTGAAAAGGTTTAAGCTTATCCAACTGGGTTAAGATTGAAATATTGGCTTATTTGACATCACTCAACAATGAAATGAATTATTGTCACAATTGACTTTCATGTTTAACACTTTTTAAAGATAATTATTGTTTTAAGCGTATTTCTCTTTCAATTGACAAACAAATTATAACTACATTTTGTAATAGGATCATTTTATCGCTAGAATTAAAATATTTTGATTATTTCAATCATACTGGGCTTTCAAATAATTAGAATTGCAGTTGCAATTGCTTTTCACATTTTACGCGTATAAACAATCGGTAGCGTTTTAAGCCTATTTGTCTTTTAGTTGTCGAACCAACTGCAATTACTTTTGGAAATAAAAAATTTATTGATTATATACAACCAATATTTATCAACTCAATCACACACGGCTTTCAAAGAACGAGAATTGCGAATGCAATGGCTACTCATATTTAATGCTTATTAACGGTCGTTTGCGTTTTAAGCGTATTTCTCTTGAAATTGACAAACCAATTGAAATTATGTTATAAGCAGGGAAAACTTTCAGGTTATATACTAGTCAAGTTCATCAATTCAATCATTCTTGGCTTTACAATATAAATAACTTACGTTGCAATTGCTTTTAAAATTTAACGCTTTTTTTAAATTGGCAATGAAAGTGAAACTATTTTTTTTAAATTGGATCATATTCTGGTTAGATAAAACCAATATTTATTATTTCAATAGTAATCGGCTTTAAACTAAGAAGATTTGCTGTTGCAATTGTTGTACATATTAAATGCTTTTTAACAATCGATCGTGTTTCAAGACTATTTCTCTGTCAATTGAAAATCCAATTGAAGTTCTTTTGTAAAATTTGATCGTGTTAAGGTTAGTGACAAGAAAAATAGTAATTTTAATCATACTCGTCTTTCAAGTATAGAAAATCGCGGTTGCAGTTGGTGTTCATCTTTGATGCTTTTTAACAATCGTTAACGTTTCAAGCGTGTTTCTCTTTCGATTGATGAACCGATTCCAAATATTATTTAAAACTGCATTATTTCTAGTTAGATAAATAATTATGGTTATTTAACTAATACTAGGATTTCAAACAATAATACTTGCGACTGCAATCGCTATTCATATTTAAAGTTATTGAACGATCGTTGGCGTTTTAAGCCTATTCCCTTGCACTTGACGGACCAATAGAATTTAATTTTTAAATTGGAACATCTTTTGAACAGATAAATATATTTTTTTTGATTATTTCAATAGAACACTATTTTCATATAATAGAAATTACGATTGCAATAGCTTTTCATAGTTAACGATGTCTAACGATCCACATCATTTTAAGCCTATTTATTTTTCAATGGGCGAACCAATTAAACTTTCATTATTGAAATTGGAAATGTTTTGATTTGATATAAACAATATTGACCACATATATCATACTGGGCTTTAAAATAACAAGAATTTCAGGTTGAATATTTGCTCACATTTACTGCTTTTAAACAATTGTAGTATGTAAAGCGAATTTCTCTTTCAATTGACGAACCAATTGAAACTATATTTTAAAAATGGAACATGTTGTGGTTAGTTACAACAAATACTGATCATTTAAATCATAATGGGCTTCCAAATTATAAGAGTTGCGGTTGCAATTTCTTTTCATATTTTTCGCTTTTTAACAATCCATAGTGTTTTAAGCATATTTCTCTTTCAATTGAAAAAACAAATGAAATTCTTTTGCAAAATTAGATCTCATTCTGGTTTATTATAAACAAAATTTATTATTCTAATCATACTTGGCTTTCAAATATTTAGAATTGCGGCTGTAATTTGTGTTCATATTGAACGCTTTTTAACTATCGTTTGCGTTTAAGGCCAATTTCTCTTTCAACTGACGAATCAATTGCAGTTATTCTCAGAATCGGATCATGTTTAATTTAAACCATATATTTTTACGATTTAAATCATACTTGACTTTTAGATAAAATAAATTGCGGTCGCAATTGCCTTTCATGTGTAATGCTTTTTAACGATCGTTATTGTTTTAAGCGTATTTATCTTTCAATTGACGAAACCAATTTTTGTATTGGATCATGTTATAGATAGATTTAAAAATTATTGATGATTTCAATCATAGTAGGCATTCAAATAATTAGAATTGCGTTGGCAGCTGCTTTTCACATTTAACGCTTTCTAACTATCGTGAGCGTTTTAGGCCTATTTGTCTTTCTGTTGACGAGCCAATTGAAATTATTTTTTTAAATAAAAACATTATTTGATTATATACCATCAATATTTATCAATTTAATGACACAAGGCTTTTAACTAAAGAGAAAACGAATCCCTTGGCCGTTCATATTTCACGCTTACTAACAATCGTTTGCGTTTTAAGCGTATTTTTGTTTAAATTGACTAACCCATTGAAACTATTTGATAAAAGGGAACATTCTCAGGTTAGATACAAAAAACATTTATCATTTCAATCATACATGGACTTAAGATAAAAATAATTTATGCTGTAATTGCTTTTCATATTTAACGCTTTTTGACGATCGTTAGCGTTATAAGCGTATTTCTCTTTCAGTTGCCAATGCAATTGAATTTTTTTTTAAATTGGATCATATTCTGGTTAGATATAATTATTTTCAATCATTTCAATCATAATTGGCTTTCATGTAAGAAGATTTGCGGTTGCAATTGCTGTTCATATTTTAAGCTTTTTAATGATCGATAGTGTTTTAAGCCTATTTCTCTTTCAATTGAAAAACCAATTGAAATTATTTTTTTTAATTTGATCTTGTTCCATTTAATTATCAACAAAATTGATTTTTTTAGTCATACTCGGCCTTCATATATTAAAACCGCGGTTGTAATTGGTGTTCATATTAAACGCTTTTTAACAATC
>ONZA01016467.1:11308-22267 GCA_900322205.1 Kewa caespitosa | reverse complement strand
GGGGGGGGGGGGGGGGTTGATAAGTTATAGAGGGTCAAGTATCAATTGGAATAAAGCCAATTCGATTGAGTCGAGTCTAGTCTAGTCCAAAACAACACCGCGTATTACTAATTGCGGTAGGAGAGGGGCAGAGCTAATGATATGAAATAGGCCCAATAGTTCAGCTGCTATGAAAATGACCATTAAACACATACTCTGCCCACAAGCACGCATCTTTCTTGTTGTTGCCTGTGTTCAGTTTTTGTTACTTGTTTTATGGTTATATTAGCTATAGCCTTTCCTGTAAAGGGAGTCAGATACCCTTCGTATTTGTAGTTTTCCATTATTCGCCCTAGCCTTTATTTTGAAACAACCAACGCAGGTAATTTCTGGTGACAATGAAATTCAAAGCGTCGTCTGAAACTTTGTTGGCAACTTTTCAGGACAAATCTATCGCTTTCTCCCGAGGAGAGTTGGCTGCCAATCGCGAGCATCGTTCTCTGTGTTGTTCATGTACAGGTGCAAATCTAACCTAGCATCACCTTTACCTTTATTTTCCCCCTGATGTCATGAGAAATCGAAGAGAGTTGTACTTGTGAATTCTATTGCTGCCCCTAGATTAGTGAATCACTTGCATTTTGATCTGGGCACTTCAATTTCTGCACCTGAAAATCAAATAGAATGCTTTCCCCATGCAAGATTAAATTGTCCTTTGTTCAAAATTTTCTAGCAAGATAACAACTGATTTGGGACAGACATAGAATTAACCTAGTTAAACAAAAAATAAGAAGGGGTGCAGTTAGTATATTAGAATGTGGGTAGCCCGTACACTGACGCTGTTTATGTTCTTTGTTTGGACGTTTTAATGCGTTTTGTTTGGCAGCTAGAAGCAAGTATAAGAAACGGCGATCTTGACGCTTTCACCTTCCTTAATGAGGCTGCAAAGCTTTTTGGTTTGGTGGAAAGAAGTAAAGACAATCAATATAGAAGACCAGGAAAAGTGCGCAGGGTAGCTGTCGACCGTCTTCAGCCCAATTTCATTCCCCCAACCACTAATGTTCTTCAATGGCTAATGGGTGCTTTGACTTTTAAATTTATGTCAGGGGAGAAGACTGAACAAAATGAACCAGCCCTCTGAGAACATGCAGTCGCAGGATGAGATTGGAAAATGGAGAGTTCCTAAAGAGCATTCCCAAGATCTTGAACGTGTTGACGAAGACAGTGATCTGGATAACGGAACACATCACTAAGAGCTACTGGGTGACTACAGATAGTTCAATGACTGCTTGCACATGAGTATGAGCATGTGTCCTGACAACAGGAGGAGGGAAGATGAAGATTACGTGATGTAGATGAGGGGCATCGGTTTTCTCCTGTAGCTGATTCTGATGTGTTGTCAATTTTGAATGGGGTGGCTTCAGAGAGTATTGATGCTAGTTTGTAGAATATCTTCTCAGATAACAATTACAATTGAAGAAAAAGAAAATATTTTATGTATTGGTTTATGCTTCCGTTTCTTCCATTTTTCTCATCTATACAGTTGGTTATCGCTTCAATCAAGATTCTTTCACCACGCCTTGCTGCAGCATGGAAGACAATATTGGCTCCTGACTTGCTTCTTTATCCATGCCTGCCTTATGATCTATGGGTCTTTAAGGATCCATTAACATTGTTGTACTAAGGTTCCTGCCCCAAGCTCTGGCGGAATCTCGACTGGGCTATGAGGCTATGGTAGTTGATGTCTTACGGTTTCTGATCACTTTTGCAATTAATCATGTTGGCTTACTTATGGCCAAGGGTTCAAGGCCGTCTCAAATGTCCATGATAAGACTGGTATAACTTGGTAGTTCCTATCTATTCTGCCGTGAATGTCGCAAGCTCTTCTGTCTGCCAAGAACTCTGCAGTTATACTACCACAACTCCTTTCAGAAATGAGTATGTCAGACATTTGAATTGTTCAAATAATTGTGAAAATTATCAGCTGATGATTGGAATTGTGCTTCTATTAGCAAGAGCAGCATTTGCACATGTATAATGTCAGAAATGAGTATGTCAGACATTTGAATTGTTCAAATAATTGAGAAAATTATCAGCTGATGATTGGAATTGTGCTTCTATTAGCAAGAGCAGCATTTGGACATGTATAATGTCAGAGCAGCCATACCGTTACACAAACAATACCAGGATAACTTTATGGCTTCATGATCGAAAGCAAGGGCAGTCATCATCCCCATTTTATCCCCATCAATCTGGTCTTCTGATAGGAAAAGGACTGACAACCCTTGTTTTAAAGCAGAAGTCCAAACTGACAGCTACACAAATGAATATGAATAGATCCTCTGACACAAAGAATGCCCCATCCAAAGCATGCGACGAGAAGCTTTCTGGGGTAAGTTCTAGCAACGGTCCTCCATTCAATGTAGCAAGACCTGGCAATGATGTACAAGAAAGTTTCTCTTTTTTGAGAATGGTATATGATCCACATTCAACATACTGATTAAAATGTAAAATTCTTAACCTATTGGTTTTAATGTGATGGCATTGCAGGTAACTAGTGAAGAGGTTACTACCTTTTACAAAGGCAAAAGCTGCAGCTGTCCCGGTTTTGAGCTGAATGTTGTCCAAGTCTCTTCTCACTGCATACCGGAAGGTGACGCCGAACAGTGCGCAACTAGCAATAGTGATTGCCAACTGCAGTAACAGCTGAGGACTGCTGGTCATATTAGTGAGATAGATAGGGAGGCTAGCGAGGGTCCCCACCAAGGCAGATATGGAAGCAGCTTTCACTGATTCCAACCTCTCTTTGTCTTTGTTGTTTTCAGAGTTCTCCATGCTCATGGATAAAGAGCGCTCCGCTTCTTCAACCATTGCTCTTGCCTCTAGTACTTCCTTCTGGCACTCTGCAACCTTCAGCAATAATTCCCGTCACCAACACTGATATTAATACGTATTCAGATAATTTTATCTATATAACTACGCAAAAGAAGGATTTGGTGCGAGATGACGAATAGATCGCTTTACAAAACAGAAACATTACTGTTTAGCATCATATTCCAAATTGGATGGTTGAGACAGCAAATCTACTGTCATTCAGTTGTATGGATTGCTTCTTTCACTGTTAACATACAATACACATAATGTACCTCAGAGGCTCTGGTTTCGAGCTGGTCGATGTAAGCTCTCATTTGCTGGGCTTCAAGTTCTTGTCTTTGGATATCAGCAAGTTGTTTCTTGGCAAGTTCCACTCTTTCAGAGGCCTTATTCAACTTATCCAACATTTCCTTGTTCTCCTCTCTGCCCAGAAGTTCATCTACCCTTTTGTCCACTATGCTTGACAGAGTCTTCTTCAACCCGCCGCTACCATCGCTGCCGCTAGCCTCCGACTGATCAGAACTCGAACTGCATTTTACAACCGGAACAACCGACTTCAACGACGGGTATCTGAATAAGCTTGGGAGCTTTCTGGCTGGCAGAACCCCAAACAGAGTTTTGGGTTGGAGAGAGAGAGTGAGGTTTGGGTCCAGAGTGCTTGACAATGGCATCGCAAGTGCTTGGTCTCTGTGTTCTTCCTTGTTGAGCTTCGATAACTGGACGGTACGTACTTCCTGTCTTCCCCTTATCCCCCTCTTTGCTCACTTTGTGCGGATTACGGTAGCTGGACTTTGTTGAATGCTTTGCGGTCCTCTTTTTGCTAATTGGGGTTTGATGTGTCCAATTATAAAAACCGTAGGAATGCCAAAACTGATATAGAAACGATTATCTGACCCAAATACCCGACCCAATAATCGAACAATAAAGAAAAGAAAAGGAGAGGAGGTCATTAAAGTCCCATATGGTCGATGATTGAGACAAAGTTGTCACACATTATGGTTAAAAGTATGTCTGAAAATAGGTTGAATGTGGTATTTCAGGGATGGTAATATGGTATCACTACATTTACGCCAAATAGTTTTGTAGGAATGTATCGTAGTGATCTTGAGGTAACTCCCCATGAGGGTAAATTATATGGTACACCACTATTGCCTGCACTCAAGGTTAAATTGGTGATGACAAGGATGGTGGATGGGTGAGTGGAGAGAAAAAGGCATAGAATGGAGAAGACCCAAATAGTATGGGCTTATAGAGAATGGTACCCCTTGAAGGGGTACCATATAAGAATTGCCCCATGAGGCTTCTGGACACCACATAAATGCTTTAACACGAAGGCTATAAGTCACAAGAAACTTATCTTGGGGCTTCAAAATGAAAATCTTCGAAAAATGCTACAATCGATGAATAGCGTTTGAAAACGATCACTAATTCCTTGCAGATGATGATTATGTCAAATATATCAAAAATAGTGATCATAAGTATGTTTTGGACATTATAATAAAGTTCTTTACATTGATGTGTTCCATATGGATAATAAGCTAAATCAACATAGGCTCCAAA
The DNA here is from genome assembly GCA_900322205.1 of Kewa caespitosa. NCBI lineage: Eukaryota > Viridiplantae > Streptophyta > Magnoliopsida > Caryophyllales > Kewaceae > Kewa > Kewa caespitosa. The sequence continues at coordinate 17,857 of ONZA01016467.1, read as the reverse complement.
AACCCCAGAATTATCCTAAATCAATAATCAATACTATGCAAAGACAAATTGAGTGTTGTATTCCTTACTAATAGGAACATGTATCTATTATTGATAGTCCGAATCTTTAGTCGTATTTGGTGTGCAATTTCATATGCCATTATAATCTGAACCATAGATATAGAAATTTCAACGGTTCAGATTTTAGTGGCACACGGCACACCAATTGGGGCATAAGATCCACACGCCATTATTGATATATAAATATTATAATAGGGTATACTCTTTCATTAATCTGTTACCTAAGGACTAACACGCATTGTGTACGACCACCATATGACTTATAAATTTGTATATAATTATGAAATAAAAAGTGATGAAAATTAAACCATTAATAAATATGGCCTCGAGGAGGCCATTTGAGTTCATTTCTATTGATGATTGGATTACAAATGTCGTTTATGGTAGTCACGGGTACGGGTCATACATTAAAAGAAAATACCAAATATGGGTCGTAAAAGCTGTATTCGGGATGATGTACTACTGTGGGCAAGACATATATTGATGTGGAAATGTCCCATAGCGATTGATGGTAATTCTCCACCGAGCCTCTGAAAAAAATAAAAATAAAATCGAAGGCTACAAATCATCAAAAAATGATCGCCAGACTACGAAATAAAAAGTGATGAAAATGGTAATATTAATAAATATGGCTCCAAGGAGGCCATACTTTGAAGGAAAACAACAATACTGGCTATAAAAGGTGTTCCCAGGAGTAAGTGTCGCCATGGGTGGGGCTTATATAAATGTGAAAATGCGTTGTTACGATAGGGGGGCCAATCTACACCTGGTCTCGGGACGCCCCAACCAAAGGCTATAAGTCACGAAAATCGGCCCAGGGGGTCCGACATGAAAATTAACGAAAACAACACAATGGACAAATATAGGCCCTAGGAGGCCATTTGAGTTTGATTCGGCCATTAATTTGGTTGGAAATAGCCTATATGGTGGTCCTGAACACGTGTCAAACTTTGAAGGAAAACACTGAAAACGGGCTGTAAAAGGTGTTCCACGGGGCAAGTGTCACCATGGGCGGGGCTTATACTGACGTGGAAACTTCCCATAGCGATGGGGGGGCCAATATCCACAGCCTCGGCACGACCCGGAAATGGTCGAAACCGAAGGCTATAAGTCAAGAAAATAGCTTCAGGGAGGATCGAAATGAAAATTGACGAAAACAGCACCATGGACAAATATGGGCCCTAGGAGGCCATTGAAGTCCGTTTCGGCCATTAATTTGATGGAAATGGCCGATATGAGGGTATTCCGGGGCAATTGTTGCCATAGATGGGCCTTATATTGATTTGGGAACGCGCCCCTACGATGGGGTGCCCTATCTCCACCAGCCTGGTAAGCCACGGAAATGGCCCGGACTGAAGGCTATAAGTCACGAAAATCGAACCCTGGGGTCCGGAATGAAATTTGATGAAAACTTTCCCACGAATAAATATGGGCCCTAGGAGGCTATTGGAGACTGTTTCGGCCATTGATTTGGTCGGAAATGGCCAATATGGTGGTCTCAGACACGTGTTGGGCTTTGAAGGAAAACGCCCAAAACGGGTTGTAAAAGGTTTTCTCGGGGGCAACTGTTGCCATGTGTGGGGCTTATATTGATGTGGGAACGCGCCCCTGTGATGGGGTGCCTAATCTCAACGGGCAAGACTTCTCGGAAATGGCCCGGACCGAAGGCTACAAGTCACGCAAAATCAGACCCGGGCCTTGGAATGAAATTTGACGAAGTCTGTGCCATAGACAAATATGGGCCCTAGGAGGCCATTGGAGTCCGTTTGGGCTATTGATTTGGTCGGAAATGGCCTATATGGTGGTCCTGGACACGTGTCGGGCTTTAAAAGAAAACGCCCACAACGAGCTGTAAAAAGTGTTCCCAAGAGGAAATGTCGCCATGGGTCGGGCTTATATTGATGTGGGAACGCACTCCTGCGATGGGTTGCGAAATTTCCACCAAGCCCGGAACGCAACGGAAATTGCCCTAGCCGAAGACCATAAGTCACAAAAATCGGCCCCCAAGGGTCCGAAATGAAATTTGGCGAAAACTGTGCCACGGACAATTATGGGCCCTAGGAGGCTATTGAAGTCCGCTTCGGCCATCGATTTGGTCGAAAATGGCCTATATGGTTGTCCCCGGTACATGTCAAGCTTTGAAGGAAAATGCCCAAAACGGGCTGTAAAAGGTGTTCCCGGGGGCAACTGTCGCCACGGGTGGGGCTTATATTGATATGGGGCCGCGCCCATTTGATAGGTTCCCAATCTCCATTGGGCATCAGGACACCCCAGAAATGGCTCGGACCGAAGGCTATAAGTCACGAAAATCGACTCCCAAGGGTCCGGAATGAAATTTGACGAATTCTGTGCCACGGACAAATATGGGCGCTCGAAGGACATTGGAGTCCGTTTCGGCCATTAATTTGGTCGAAAATAGCCTATACGGTGGTCCCGGACACGTGTTGGGCATTGAAGGAAAACGCCCAAAAAAGGCTGTAAAATGTGTTCCTGGGGCCAACTGTCGCCATGGGTGGGGCTTGTATTGACGTGGGATCGCGCCGCTATGATGGGGTGCCCAATCTCCAATAGGCCCCACAAAGCCCGGAAATGGCTTGGACCGAAGACTATATTAAGTCACGAAAATCGATCTTGGGGATCTGGAATAAAATTTGACGAAAACTGTGTCACGGACAAATATGGGCCCTAGGCGGCCATTGGAGTCTGTTTCAGCCATTTATTTGGTCGGAAATGGTCTATACGGTGGTCTCACACACGTTCGGCCTTTGAAGAAAAACGCCCAAAACAGGCTTTAAAATGTGTTCCTGGGGGCAATCGTCGCCATGGGTGGGGCTTATATTGATGTGGGAACGGGCTTGCGATGGGGTGCCCAATCTCCAGCGGGCCCCGAGATGCCCCAAAATGGCTTGGACTGAAGGCTATAAGTCACGAAAATTGGCCCCCGGGAGTCCAAAATGAAATTTGACGAAAACTGTGCCACGGACAAATATGGGCCGTAGGAGGCCATTGGACTCCGTTTCGGCCATTGATTTGGTCGGAAATGGTCTATATGGTGGTCTAGGACACGTGTCGGGCTTTGAAGAAAAAACGCCCAAAACGGGCTTCAAAAGGTATTCTTGAGGGCAGCTGTCGCCATGGGTGGGGCTTATATAGATGTAGGAACGCGCCACTACGATGGGACGCCCATCTCCACCGGCCCCAGGAAGCCCCGGAAATGGCCCGGACTGAAGGCTATAAGTCACAAAAATCGGCCCCCAATGGTCCGGAATGAAATTTGACGAAAACTGTGCCAAGGACAAATATAGCCCCTAGGAGGCTATTGGAGTCCGTTTCGCCAATTGATTTGGTCGGAAACGGCCTATATGGTGGTCTCAGACACATGCGGGGCTTTGAAGAAAAATGCCCAAAACGGGCTGTAAAAGGTGTTCCCGGGGCAACTGTCACCATGGGTGGGGCTTATATTGATGTGGAAACGAGCCCCTCCCGGACCGAAGGCTATAAGTCACAAAAAACGGCCCCCAGGGGTCCGAATGAAATTTGACGAAAACTGTGCCACGGACAAATATATGCCCTAGGAGGCCATTGGAGTCCGTATCGGCCATTGATTTGGTCGAAAATCGCCTATATGGTGGTCCCGGACACGTGTTTGCTTTTGTAGGAAAACGCCCAAAATGAGTTGCAAAAGGTGTTCCCGAGGGCAACTGTTGCCATGGGTGGGGCTTATATTGATGTGAGAAAGCGCCCCTGCGATGGGGTGCCAAATCTCCACCGAGCCCCGTGACGCCCTGGAAATGGCCTGAACCGAAGGCTATAAGTCACGAAAATCGGCCCCCGGGGTCTGGAATGACATTTGGCGAAAACGAAACTGTGCCAAGGACAAATATGGGCCCTAGGATGCCATTGGAGTCTGTTTCGGCCATTGATTTGGTCGAAAGTGGCCTATATGGTGGTATCGGACATGTGTCGAGCTTTGAAGCAAAACACCTGAAACAGGCTGTAGAAGGTGTTCCCGGGACCATTGTCGCCATGAGTGAGGCTTATATTGATGAGGGAACGCGCCCATGCGATTGATGCCCAATCTCTACCGGGCCTCGGGACGCCTTGGAAAGGGCTTGGACCGAAGGCTATAAGTCACGAAAATCGGCCCTCGGGGGTTTTGATTGAAATTTGACGAAATTTGTGCCACGGACAAAGATTGGACTTAGGAGGCCATTGTAGTCCGTTCGGCCATTGATTTGGTCGAAAATGACATATATGGTGGTCCCGGACATGTGTCGAGTTTTGAAGGAAAACGCCCAAAACAGGTTGTAAAAAGTGTTCCCAGGGTCATTTGTCGCGATGGGTGGGGATTAAATTGATTTCGGAACGCGCCCCTGCGATGGGGTGCCTAATCTCCATCGGGCCTCGGGACGCCTTGGAAATGGCCTGGACCGAAGGATATGAGTCACGAAAATCGGCCCCCGGGGGTCCGAAATGAAATTTGACAAAAATTGTGCCCCGGGAAAATATAGAACCAAGGAGGCCATTGGAGTCCGTTTTGGCCATTGATTTGGTCGGAAATTGTCTATATGGTGGTCTTGGACATGTGTCGGGCTTTGAAGAAAAACGCCCAAAACGGGCTTTAAAAGGTGTTCCTGGGAGAAACTTTCACCATGGGAACGCGCCCCTGCTATGGGGTGCCCAATCTCCACCGGGCTGGAAATGGCCCGGATCGAAGGCTATAAGTCACGAAAATTGGCCCCTGAGGTCCGAAATTAAATTTGACGAAAACTGTGCGAAGAACAAATATGGGCCCTAGGAGGCCATTGGAGACTTTTCGGGCCATTGATTTAGTCGGAAATGGCCTATGTGGTGGTCCTCCACACTAGTCGAGCTTTGAAAGAAAACGCCCAAAACGGACTATAAAAGGTGTTCACGAGGGCAAGTGTTGCCATGGGTGGGGCTTATATTGACGTGGGAATGCGCTCTTGCGATGGGGTGCCCAATCTCCAATGGGCCCGGGATGCACCGCAAATGGCTCGGACCGAAGGCTATAAGTTAAGAAAATTGGCCCCTGGGGTCTCAAATGAAATTTGACAAAAATTATGCCACTCACAAATATGGGCCATAGGAGGCCATTGATTTGGTCGAAAATAGCATATATGGTGGTCTTGTACACGTGTCACGCTTTGAAGGAAAATACCCAAAACTGGCTGTAAAAGGTGTTCCGAGGGGCAACTGTCGCCATGGGTGGGGCTTATATTGATGTGGGAACGCGCTCCTGCGATGGGTGCCCTATCACCACCCGGCACCGAGACGCCCTGGAAATGGCCCAGACCGAAGGCTATAAGTCACAAAAATAGGCCCCCGGGGGTCCGGTATGAAATTTGACAAAAATTGTGCCACGAATAAATATGGGCGCTACGAGGCCATTGGAATACGTTTCGGCCATTGATTTGGTCGGAAATGGTTTATATGGTGGTCCCGGACAAGGGTCGAGCTTTGAAGGAAAACGCCCAAAACGGGCTGTAAAAGGTGTTCCCGGGGGCTACTGTCGCCATAGATGGGGCTTACATTGATGTGGGAACGCGCCCCTTCGATGTGGTGCCCAATCTCCACTAGGCCTGGGACGCCCCAGAAATAGCCCGGACCAAAGGCTATAAGTCACGAAAATCGGCTCCGGGGTGTCTGGAATGAAATTTGATGAAAACTATGCCCCCAAAAAATATGGGCCCTTGGAGGCCATTGAAGTGCCTTTCGGCCGTTGATTTGGTCAAAAATAGCCAATAAAGTGGTCCCGAACACGTGTCGGGCTTTGAAGGAAAACGTCCAAAACGCATTGTAAAAGGTGTTCCCGGGGCAACTGTCGCCATTGGGGGGGCTTATATTGATGTGGGAACGCGTCCTTGCAATGGGGTGCCCAATCTCCACTGGGCCACAAGGACGCCCTTGAAATGGCTCGGCCGAAGGCGATAAGTCACGAAAATTGGCCACTGGGGTCCGGAATGAAATTTGACGAAAACTTTGCCACAGATAAATATGGGCCCTAGGAGGCCATTGGAGACTGTTTCGGTCATTGATTTGGTCGGAAATGGCCAATATGGTGGTCTAGCACACGTGTTGAGCTTTGAAGGAAAACGCCCAAAACGGGCTGCAAAATGTGTTCTCGAGGGCAACAATCGCCATGTGTATGGCTTATGTTAATGTGGGAACGCGCCCCTGTGATGGGGTGCTCAATCTCAACCGGGCCTTGGGACCTCTTGGAAATGGCCCAAACCGAAGGCTATAAGTCACGCAAAATTGGCCCTTGGGGTCTGGAATGAAATTTGACAAAAACTGTGCCACGGACAAATATGGGCCCTTGGAGGCTGTTTCGGCCATTGATTTGGTCGGAAATGGCCTATATGCCATATATGTTTAACCAGAAAGTTAATGGTTGAAAGCTCAAGTTAATTGGGTCACGGGTCAAACTCAGGTTAACCCGTTTACTAAGCAGGTCGGGTTAGGGTT
>ONZA01016464.1:9024-27565 GCA_900322205.1 Kewa caespitosa | reverse complement strand
AAAAGAGCATATGATAACGGGTTCTCTACAACCGTTATTAAAAGGTTATTATGCACTTAATATAGCGTTTGTTGCACCCATTACAAAAGCATGCCTACGATAACGCGGGACGAACCGTTATCATTGTACATAGGGACTAACAAACTTTCCTTCGATGAGAGTAGCCTCTGTGACTAGTTTCTTCACTTTGTAGACCTCAATACGCTCTTGCTCATTAAACATAGTTTGGAGCATGGTATTCATGTTATAAGCATCATAGCTCTGAAACTTCTTATGCATATTAGATTTCATGCTTGCTAACATGATGCAAAGTGACCTCAAAAAAGTGATCCTTTTCTCTTTGGTGAGCAGCCCGTTGCTGTTGTTCCACCATTTGCCGGAAGAGTAGGAATGGGCATCTCCAAGACATATTCCAACTTTTCGTGCTTCAACACGATCTTAAGGCTGCGATACAAATCGACATAGTTTGTTCCATTTCACCAATCTCTGTCGAGTATCGACCTGAAGTTCAAGTTTGAGTTGTTGTTTTGGTTGGCCATTTCTACAAAATATAATTAAATGCAAAATTTAGTTCATTTATCATGAAATAGCTTTAACATTCTCAAAATGGCCAACCTATTACACTATATCCACATAAAATGTTCCTATGACCATAGTGATTCCAAGATCCCATTTTACCCCAATGTGGCAAGACTTTGGCCTAACAAACACATTGGTCAAAACAGGTAAGCATGCCCAAGCTAATCACATCCCATGTAATTCTTGGTTGATCCAATATGTCATCCTTTTACCACAACATGTGAGATACTCAATCACATTGTCGAGTTAACCAACACGATATGTAAGCTTCATCATTATGACTTTCTTGCATCTTTCCAAGATGACAAGCGGTGTACTACCTTGGCGAAATCCACCAACTTGCGATCAAGGATTAGAAGGGTGATCCTTAATTTGGAGGGAAATGGACTCGGTATTTCTGAACTTTGATTGATTTTAGGTTTTTAATAAACATGTGATCTCTTTTATTTCTAAAAACATAATAAATTAAAATGCGATAAATAAAGCAATAAAATGCGACATGTAAAGTGATATTGAAAATGATCCTAGTATGGCTCCCTAAGAACCCCTAAAGATCTAATCTTCATGGCTCCCTCTTGAATGCTTAACTCCCCCAATGCTTCATCTCTACATTACAAGTCTTGTATTTGCAATGTAATTTAAACTATCATATGAAAGCAATAAATTACATTTAAAGTAAACGAATAAACAATGTCGTATTTTCTTTAAAACAAATACAAAACAGTTGATATACTGTATTTTGGGCCATACATGATCATAACTGAACACAAATCATTCACCCATATGGGTGACCCAGTTTGACATTCATCACATAAAACATGCTTTCAAATGCCACATTTAAAACATGTAGGAGACCAACTAACTTTATACTCCTTGTTTACTTTCGGTAGTGGGAAGTGATGGAACACATGTGATCAAATAAATAAACTAGGCATAATCCGTAAAATAAGTGAGATGTAGTTTGACAGGATTATCTTCAATTAAATTAATGATTAACACCATTCACCACTAAATTGGACTTTCTTTGTCTACCCTATGGCTTGATATGGGCTCGTGCGTACCTATGGACAACAAAAGCCCATGGTGTACCGTGCCCCAATATGACCCATATGGGCCCATGGGCCTAGACCTATGACTCATATGGACCAGTGGTAGGCCCGTGTGTGAGCTTATGTGCCATTGAATCCCATAACCCAAACAACCAAGCTAGGATTTTGCCGAATCCAATTTTGTCTTGGCCCATCTAACCGAATCCTTTTCGGTTTCAATTGCCATGCCTTGATCTCGGTTACAAATGGCCCAAGATGCACGGCCACACAATGTGCCTTGTTGCCTAAGGTTTCCAAGGAAACCCTATGCCATTCCCATTCAAGCGCCCACCAAAGCAAATGCAAACTCCTATCGCAAAAACCCTAAACCCTCGCGTAGACCCTTGCCCGTTCACCCACGGTTTAGCCCCAAAAATCAATCATTTTTGACCCAACCCTGTGGCCCACAACCCAGAAAAACTTGCACCACAAACTATACAACACATCTCATGCCCAGCATATATGTGCTTTTTCCCAAAGAACCCAAAATACCATTGATTTCAATCAGGTTTTTTCTGGGCAGATTTGCAGCAACAGTTTTGAAGGTTGTTTGGGTTTTGAATTCATTGGGTATTGGTGATATAATCATAAGACCCTAAATATGAATCCTAATATATTGAAGTGATCAGCAATGAACATAAAGAACATGCATCCACACCAAGAAATACAAAAAAAAAAAAAAAAAAAAAAGAGTAACAATCAAAACTGATCATTAGCGATAAGCTTGAAAAAGTCGGTTCAAAGCTCATTCAAATCACATTACAGGTAAGCGAATCTGATCTAAAACACTGAACACAATCCATATTCATATAATGAAAGCAAAGGAATTCACGAAACATTTGTGAAGTGAAAAACATAGAACCTTAAACTCCAACCAAGAAAAAAAGTTGATTTTGGCATTTTTAGTGTTTTGATCGTTTTCACTTCTTTTTTTTGGGTAAAAATCATTTCTTTCTTATCAAATTACACTTAAATAGAACTACACAACATCATCCACTGATGAATAAAGCAAAATACAAATGAAAACTAGGTCTTAAACCCAAAAAAAGAACCCTAATGATCTAACGATCATTTTAGCAATAAAGTTAAAGAAAGCAATTCTTCATCCGGTTTTTCGAAGCATGCTTATGTGAATCACAGTCAAGAACATACAAAAAGAAGTAACATGCAGTAGGCTCTTGATAATTTTTTTGGGATCTAAGAAATTTGAGATCTAATCATATGAAAGCGGAACACATAGAAAAGGGTCGTTACATGTACTCTAATTCACATATGCATTTCCTCTTGATGCGTGCCTTCCCAAGTTTGATATCAAGCATATCTTCTAGGACACTTATTCCTCTTGATCTTCTTGTGAAGATGACCTCCAATGAGCCCCAATATTTCTCCTCTAAACTAACACATGTAGATCAATCCAAGGCGATAACTAGATCAGAATCACGAAGCAGCAGCTCCTTCTTGTTCTTCTCCTTGGTTCGAATGAAATTACTTTAGGGTTAGGGTTTGATGTAATGGTTATGCCTTCTTTTCTGATGTCTTAGGTAAATTAATTGACATATGTATAAACTTAATAAGGGAGGCATAAGCCCTTATGTAGGCGTAAGGAATAAACCCTAAAAGGGCAGTGGGTTAGGCGCTTCTTTTGGTGTGATCCAAACGGCCCCAAAAGGCCTTAACACAGCAGAATGAGTCGCTCCCTCTGTCTTGCTCCATTGCATCTTTGGTCCCAAGGACCCGTTCCTTGGACCAACCTTATTCTCAACTTGTGACGTTCATCAATCTACTTTTGTGTGATCCATCAGAATTGATTGCACTTAGCATTTGAGCTCAATGTCTATTGACCCAAAAGGTTGTGAGAGACATCTATCTATACATCACAATGAACCTAAGTCAATTGAATCACTATATCAATATTTTATCCTAATTCACATGCACCTTGACTAAAGAACATATTCCTTCAACACCCACGCAATGGTTCGCCATTTTTAGCGGGTGAACCATGCCCTAGACTGCCATGGCTTCTTCTACTTTCTATAGCAACCTCAATTTGTGGGGTGTCTGCTCAATGTCAATTCGATAGAGGCTAGAAGGAAAACTTCTGCTACCTCCATAAGTTATCCAGGGAGTGGAGTCTCCCGAACTAGAACTTTGGAGATGCCCGCAATTAGCAAAATGTGAAGAACGCCGACTTCGCTTATCCAAGGCCAACGAGGATGCCTTGGTCTTCTTCACTTCTTTGTGAAAGTTTTCTTTGAGGAGGACGTAGAACAAAGTAAAGGTCTCAAACTTCTGATGGCCTTCAACGAGGTGGTTCCAAGACCAGACTTCATAGCTGCAATGGGGTTGAACTAAGCTGGGGACATGGATAGTTTATTCTCAAAAACTTTCCAGTATGCCCACTTTTTTTTGTTTGCACTAATGTTTCACTACTTGTAGATCGAGCCATGGAGAAAATAGTGGCCGGCGGAGACAAGGGCAAGGATAATTTCATCTCATCTGACGCTGCAAAGTTCCAAAAAAGGATCTACGCCGACCTTGAGCTCAAGCTCATACGCGAGCTTATGGAGGCTGTTGTAAGTATGCTTAGTGCATTTTTAACATTTCCTTCATCTAATTTCGCTTCGCTGACCCCTTTGTTTCTTTCTCATGCCACTCATGCTGCTTTACTTAAGAGGCCCAAGAGCAAGAAATTTTTGAAATCCAAGGCAGATTCAAGCTCGTTTTGCCTCAACTACTCTTCTCACCACCCCGAAAAAAGGGTCTCAATTCAGTGCCACCCCCCACTCCGGGTAAAACCATCGAAATGGTAGATGTTGAGTCTGTTGGTAGAGTGCTGATAACCTGAATCCCATTTAGGATGCTATGGCCAAGGGTGATGACATCCTCGATGTTGATCACCAGGGTCATCCAAACAAGCACTCTCAGGACTCCTCATGGAATAAGTCCACTACTTGAGCCGAGTAGAAAAAGTTCAAGGTGAAAGAGGTGGCTGTTGAGCCCGTAACTACTAAGATCCAACCATCGCTGGCCACCCCACTTAATGTTGCTACTTCTGCGGCGTGGCTCAACATCTTCAGTGCTAAAGGGGAGGATCGCTTCAACCTAGTGAAAGCGTGCATGAAGTAGACTATCCCTCCCGATGATATAGGGGCACTAAAGGTCGAACACTCCTGGGCTCATCAAGTGCTTGTGCGAAGTGCCCATCTAGTTGGTTTCGTATTCTGGTAGTTCTTTACCATAACTTGTTTTGGTGTTAACCCTTGATTTCACTTCGCAGAACAACATCTTCGAGAACTACTTGGACCAAGTAATGAACCACAAGGATTACCAAATCAAGAAGCTTCAAGCTCAAATGAGTGATATGGATGGGGCCGTGGTGCGAGCTCAGGAGGAGGTGGAGTAGAATGCCCCGGTGGTGGAAAAGAAGGCACTGTTGACGGGGAAGGCCGAATTCACTTCAGTCCAAGGGAATCTAAGTGAAAAAGAAACGGAGCTTGTCGCTTCCAAACTCGATCTAGAGACAACCAAGAAGATGGTGGCCGAGCTGATAAAAGCCTATCAAGGCTCTTACTGATGAGATACAGCATAAGCCTAGTGAGTTGGATGCTCAATGGACCCAGGATATTAAAGATGTCTTTAAGACAGATGCTGGTTCAAGGGCACTCACTGCGCGCGTCCTCATTTTGTCGAGTTATCCTTTGGAGCGGGAGAGCCTGCAGGGGAAGCCTGCCAAGCTTCTTTCTTATAATCCTTGGGATGAGTTCGATGCGGCTACTTTGGAGGGGGAGGACAAGGAGGAGAACCCAGACAAACAATGATATTTTCTTTAGCCTGCGAGCTGACATACTTTAGGGTGAAAACCCCTTTAAATTTTGTACAATGATATACATTTGCGTCTGTGGCTATGTTTTGCCATCTTAATTGACTTTGCAAGCTTTTATCGTTATCATTTTGCTTGTTTGTAGTTCTCTTCTTTTAGTTTATTGGTTTAAGTACGATGACTTCGCATATAAGTAAATGACTCCAAATAAGTAGGATTGCAGCATGCCCCCACTTATTTCAATTGTTTCCTTGGTACGGGAATGTATCTAAATGATTAAATAAATAAGAAAGCCGTGTTCCCCCACTTATTTAATCCCCACGGTAGGAATCAGGGTTGGGTTTTCAAGTTTAACCAAACAATTATCGCGAAGTGAGTAATACAACGTTTGTTCTTGGCTGTTTCAGGTAGTTGAACCCGTTATAGTTCCATGATGAACTAACGCTGTTCGGGGGTGCCCAACCCGAAGTACTATTATAAAATATTTTTGGATGACGACCCCCTTTCACTCCATGATGAGTTGAAAATAAAAAAGGCTTCTTGGGGGTGCCCACCCCGCTGAGAACCCATGATGGGTGCGCGTAGCAAGAAAAAGGTCTAAATCTAGAATTTTTTGAATTATTAATAATCCAAGATCGCTCCAATCTTCTTCCAGTCATATCCTCAAGTCGATAAGGTGTCATCTGGCACCATTTTAGCAATTTTGTAAGGCCCTTCCCAGTTCACTATGAACTTGCCATCATCATTTTGCTTTCCTGTGGACTCGGCTTTTCTGTTGACGAGGTCACCCACTTTGAAGTTCTTCACCTCTGCTCTTAGAATGTCAGCTCTAGCCATTCATTGCTTATATAAATCCATACGAACCAAGGCATAACCCCGATCTTCTAGGAATAGGTCAAAATTTCACCTTAATTTATGTGGATTCTCTAGTTCGTCGAACCCTTTTACACATTGGATCTCTAAGGTGAACTCGATGGGAAGGACTGCTTCACTCCCACACACCAACATCAATGGGCTTTCCCTAGTGGAGGCCTTTACAGTTGTTCTTGTGGCCCAAAGCACTTCAACCAGCTTATCGATCCATAGCCCCTTAGCTTTATTCTGCCTCTTCTTCTGCTTGTTTACTATGATATTGTTACCGGATTCGACCTGGCCATTGCACTAAGGTCATGCCACGGCTATGAAGTGGTTTTGCACTAGAAGTTCAAAAAGCCAGTGTATGAGCCTTGGTGTATCGAACTAGCGGCTATTGTCAAAGATTACCCCCTTTGGTGTGTCAAAGCAAGATAAGATATGTTCTTTGATGAAACGCTTGACATTAGGAACGGTGATTTTCTTCCCTACCTTCACCTCGACCAACTTTGTGATGTAGTTAGCTTCTATGATGTACAATTTTAGTTGTCGCATAGCGACTGGAAACAGACCTTGAATGTCCATTCCCTAGAGGCTGAATAGCAAGGGGTCCAAAAGGGGTTAGAGTTTAGTAACCGACAACTTCATGGAGTGGTATTGATACTTGGGACAAGTAACACCCAGTTGTGATGCGTCCTTGTTTATGGTTGGCCTACAGAATCCCAGATAGAGTGCCTTAGATGCTACTGTTGGACCTTCGTGGTAAGTCTCGCATATCCCATCATGCAGGTCTTGAAGAATTTCTTTCCCTTGACTTTGCAATACACACTTCAACAATGTTTTGAAGTAGCTTTTCTTATACAATACTCCATCGTGGTACACAAACCATTGACACTTGGTTTGAAGTTTTCTATCTTCCTCTAGGTCTTCAGGGAGTTGATTATCGTGAAGCCAAGCGAAAATGAGGGCCATCCATGTGCCACTTCATCCAGGATGTTCACTTCCTTCAAGGTCACGTTATCAATTCTTCTTTTCTCTAGCTCTTCCCAAAAATTATTCTTTGGGAACGTGGAAACTGCCGAACTGGCAATCCAGTGCATCATCATGCTGGTTTTCAGACCTTCGTATGTGAACTAGTGCTGCACTTCTTCAAATTTCAAGATTTTAGTATTGACCCTTGTTAGGTAAGCCTCCATACTTCCTTCCCTTGCTTCGTATACCCAAGTGACTTGGGAGACCACAAGTTGCGAGTTCATCTTAACCTTAAGTATTCTCACTCCGGCAGCCTTAGCCATGTTCAACCAACTCAGCAAGGCTCAACTCGTCGAATCGAGGATCGGAATCGTACCTTCGGGCAATCTCCTATTGGTAAAGACAGAGAAGTCGCACGACTGGTTTATTTACCCTTCCCCATTGACCCAGGCCTTCCTATTTTCTTTCATATTCACCTTCGTTTTTCATGGGCATGAACTTGAACCTCACGGCATATTCAAATATGTCACCTTCATATGATGTGATGACAATGCTAGTGCCACTTCTATTCTTCCAAAAATCGTCGTCTACGCTAATCTCCAGTTTTCTGTCCAGTACTCAGGTTGCTCAACTGTTGGAGTGAGCTCGGCTATGATATCAACAAGGGATTGGTTGGTGTCTCTATCCGGTTCATAGGATATGTCATTGCTAGTGAGCTCATGAGCTCACAATTGAGCACTTTCAGAGGAGTCAAACTTTCCTAATATTTTCTTTAATGGTTGGTTAGTCAAAACAGTGATGGGGTGAGAACTGAAGTAAGGTATCAATTTTTTGCAAAATGATGACCAGGCCTAAGGTGAACTTCACTAGATTGGAGTACCGAAACTCGGGACGTGGTAGGGCGCGACAGGTGAAATACACCAGTACATGGATCTTCTTGTTTTCCCAAACCAGTATCGAGGCCATTGCTTGATTTGAAACCGCCAGATACATGAAAAATTTTTCACCTGCAATAAGTGAAGCTATGCGTGGTAGTGATTTCAAATACATCTTGGTATTCCGTTCAAATTTGGCTCCCTTCCACCGAGTTGCGAAGAAAGGTTCACACTTGCTTGCTGCTCTAGACGTGAAGCGATTGAGCGCTGCTATGCAACCCATCCATTTCTTGACATCTTTCACACACCAGGGTGATTGCATCTCCATGATCGCTTGCACATTTTCTAGGTTCACATCAATTCCACACTTACTCAACATGAACCCCATGCATTTCCCACCTCGCACACCAAAAAAATAATTAAACTCGGACTAATTTTGGGTATTTCTTCTGGCTCGAATGCGAATACAACTTGGTACTCATGAAGTAAGGATGAAATCTCACTTGTCACCTCTTCTTCCAATTCTGTCCCCACGTAGGTAACCCCTTTAGGTTGAGTCGGGCCCTGGATGACCTCGATTTTTTCTCATACGGGCTAGGCTCTTTTGGTTTCTTTAAACAAGAAACTTGATTGGTGGAACGTAGGTCTTTCCAGCATAAGGCACTAGGTTTGTTTGCCTTTTCCACTCCTCTTCTCTTTTACTTAGGGGGTGGGGACGACTACGCTGCTGGGCCCGACCTTTCCTCTTTTTTCTATTTCTTCTTCTCGGGCACCTTCATCTCGTCCAGGGCGATGAGATTTTTACCCCCATCAATGATGATGGGATCAGTCACTCCGCCCGTGATGGCTGAGGATGGTTTACTAAGGCACTTGATGTAGCACTGTCGTGCTGACTTCTGGTCACCCATTAATTATTCCACTTTACCATCGTCATTGAAGTACTTGATTGTTAGAATGGACATCATGATGTTGACACTTATCAAATTGAGCGTGGGGTGACCTAAAATAATATTGTCTGACATCAAAAATCAACTACAATGAATTCAATCATGAGGTGGCGAGCAAAATTTTTATGTCCTAAATGGACCGGTAGATGGACCTTATTTCCTTCGAAGTCGAATACAAGGTAGCTTAGTGGGACAAGCTTTTTGATATCGTATCCCAACTCTGCTAAAAAGTATGAGGTGATCACCTTAACAGAGCTTATTGTAGTTTTGGAAATGTTTGACCAGTGCTTGATTCACCAAAGTGTTAGAAACTTTGATTTCGATCACCAAAGGTTCATCATGGGGGTACTGGAGTGGCCTGGAATCAAACTCATCAAACATTATTGGTTTCCCAAATTTGGGTCCCTTCTCATCTAGCATGGTTTTGCCGACTGAGCGAATATGTGTTTCCATTGCTTTTGTTATCACCCCACGCGAGGCCACCTAAAATTATGGAGACTACCTTGTGAGTAGTTGCCTTAGAGTCAGATGAGTCATCTGAGCTACTTGCCCTATGGTTATGCGAGGTGGAGGGCTTGTTCTTATCCTTCAATAAGGCGTTTGTCTTTTTTCTTTGGCCAGCTTCGCAAGATTGTGTCCCAGGTGGCGACAATATCGAGTGGAGTGGCCACTTTCCCAACATAATGGCAGAAATTATAGCCACCAGTGTCATCTTCCTTCATTGAAGTGGCTTTGGACATGAGGCTTTGGTTCATCTTAGCGTAGGTCACTTCTTGATTGCAGTTGAGAATCCAGTTAACTTCCCGACTCTCAGGTGTTTTGTAGGCGGGCTTGCCTCAGCTATCCTTTCCACCACCTCATCCGCCTCTGCCACCCCTGTTACTTTTGAACTGAGGCTTCTCCACATTGAGAGTTTCTGCCCTTTTTTTGTCCCACTTCTCATAGCGAGGTGGTTTCCTCTTTTAGTGGGAGCTTCCTTCATTTCCACAGATGAGGTTGCATTTGGACCATTCCCACGACGCGATGATTTCCATGGCCATGTCTTTTGCTACATTGAACAGCATCCCTGTATTGGTTTTCTCTCTTTGGTTCAAATTGATTTTGATCTTATCACCATTCTGGAGGCCGTTTTTGAATGCGCAACAAGCAATTTTGGGTCCAAGTTCTCTATCTCCAAGCAGTGGCCCGCAAATCTCTGGACATACTTCTTTGCATGTTCTTCACGCCCTTATTTCACCTTGAGCTAGTACTCCAAGGTCTTTCTCTCTCGCTTATTGGCAGTGAAGTGACTTGTGAAGAGGTCAACCTATTATTTGAAGCAATAAATGCTTCTACGGGCCAGTGACTTCAACAACTTCAAGGCTAAACCTTCCATGGTTCCTACAAAGAAGCGGCATAGGATTGCGTCAGCCCGATTGTGGGTCATCATGATCGCGTCATAGGCCATGAGATACTCGGTTAGTGGACTAGTGCAATTATATTTCTTTATTTTCTTAAGCTTCACTTCTTAGGTCATGGGAAGATTCATAATCATATCAGCGAATGAGGACTACATGGTCAGCTCTGGCTACACACCTGTGTTGGTATACTCCGGCAATTTTCCCAACCGGGATTGGAAGTAGGGCTTGAAGGCAATGCCCCTAAGCCGCCTCTCCTCATCGTTATTTTGCAAAAAGTGATGGTGATCAGCTTGGAGTTCCTCAAGAAAGACCCCATCACTTCGGTTGCGTTCATTCAAGAAGTAACACAAGTCGATGGGAGCCCGTTTTGTGTTATAGGATATGTGTTTGCAATAGACTTCAGGTTGCTTCCCCTTAGAAGCGTAAGTTTCTTAGATTTCCAGAAGTTTGGGATGTGGCCCCCACCCATCGGAACGAGTAGGGCTCTCATGGCTTGAGATACTAAATGGTGGCGAAGCCATCAATTCAGTAGTTCATGACCTTGGTGGTCCATTTTTGAATTTATAGGATCCGCTATTCTTGAGCAACGCCTTTAGTTCACTGCGCATTTCCTCCTCAGCTACCTTGTGGACCCGCTGGACAATTTGTTCCAGTTCCACCACTCCAATTATGTGACGTGGAGTAGTGGAGTTGGAATCGGCATGGTCGTTCTTGTGACACATGGCTCTCTTAATTGTTGGTGTTGTTGGAATGTGTTTTTCACTCCCCAATCTCATGCAAATCAAAATTCACTCCCCACACACGGTGCGAAATATTTTGGGAGTTTTTAGTACTGAGCCCTTGAAACGTCAAAGGGGAGCTTGCAAGAACTGAGATCTTTGAAGGAGTGAGAGTTGGATTCGTGATTGTCACTTTTCCAAACCTACACAAGTGAGCAATTAAGAACTGCCCCTGAGAGTGGTTCGGGGACTTGTCGTCTGATGCTAAAGTCAGTACATGATTATTGAGTACGGAGTGACAAGTCGGAATCAGACTACAAGGGGATGCTATTTGCTCCAAGGTTAACTGAAAATTGCCTTGCAGAATGAATAAGAGAAAAGTATGTATCTTCTCAAGGGAGCTCAAGGGTTCTTTATATAGGCCTCTTGGGATCTGTGCGGCCAATCGGCATGTGCCACATAAGCCCTGGTGTAGGTGATGGGCCTTTAGGCTTCATGGGCCATGGGCCTCCAATCATTGGCCAGGCTTTCTAACTGTCCGGTGGATCCAGTCAGTGAGTGTCGGAGTGAGCCTCACCCCACTTGACATTTGTATGCGATGTGAAGGCTCGTCGGGGTGACATGGTTTAACCAGAATGTAGAAGCGTGAAGTGACACCATCGAGGTGGTCACTTTGCTGTAACTTTTGGTGTAGCATGTATACAAATAGAATTTAGATCAAATGAGAGCACACTTTATGGTGAGAGCATTTGTGCTCGTTGGATCCATGATGTAACGGCTGAGATTAAGATAGCCATAATTGCCGTGGCAGAATCTTAATTATGCTGAACTTAATTTAATTTTCTTTTTCTTTTTGATTTATTTCTCAAATATCCAAAAATTCTTTTCAGTATCAGAAACATTCGCGAGCCAGAATCCAAGTCCCTAAACCCACCTACCTGACTCTCTTTCCTCATCATCCTACAAGTCATTAGCCACCGCTCACTACCACAAACCATATCCACTATAGCCACCACTTTCCACACTTCTCCCATGTCAGACACATGACGGCCTCGTCGACTCTCTCTCTTCATTGTCACCCTTTTTCTTCTGCTCCATCGGTGGTGTATGTGGTGGCAGCGTAGGTGGTGTCGGTGTCGGCCATCGAAGCTTTGACCACCTGACATAAATGGTGGTTGTAGACGGCTAGCAAAGAGAGATAATAGAAGGTTGGAGGAAAAAAAATGTGGGTTGGGTGAGGGCGGGGGTGGCAGCAGCATTGGGCTCGGTGGTAGTGTGGTGTTTGACTAGGTGGTGGTTAGTGGGGATGGTGAGCTGGTGATGATGGCGGTGGTATTTGGCTCGGTGATGGTGGGCAGTGACAGATTCAGGATTTCGGGGTACGAATTAACAGTAAAATTAACCGAGATCTTTCAAGGCTTATTAAAAAAAATAGATTAAACAAACACGTGATGAATTGTTCTTGAATCAAAAATTCATTAGAAAGGGGCCATTCTCATTTTCATGCGTTGAATTTAAACGGTGGTTCGAAATCGAGGAAGAGTATGATCAACTTTATGATTTTCCTCTTCAATATGTTTCAAAAATAGAACTTTCTACTTGTATATGGCTCACTCACACAATAATCCCCTCTATGTGCAACTATTAGAATTATTTTCCCCCATATGGTCCACGCAAGATCGGGATAGGGGAAGCTATTATTTATGGCTATGACGGAGTAAAACTTCCATTGTCATTGGTGGTTTACAAAATTGTCGTGGACGAGACGGCATCTGAAAATTTGTCGAAGTGTAACTCAGCTTTGTTAAAATGGTATTGTGTATACAGTAAGTTTGATTTATAAATCTTTTCTTTTCTTTTTTTGGTTAATTACGTGTAAATGGCCCTCATTGATGGCGGTTTAGCCGTCATCCTTCGGAAGTAAACTGATCTCATTGATGGAGTTCTCAGCAAAAAAAAAAAAAAATAATTAGCCTTCCCAACCCGATCCTACGTGGACCATATCGAAAATAATATTTACAAAAATAGCAAACGAAAGGAATAATTTTCTAGACAAGTCATGTACAAGGAAATGATTATAAAAAAAAATTTGATACTCTTGTTCTTGCTCATAAATCATAATACAAAATTACATAATTTTAATATTAGTACATACCAACACATTCACCATTCATTATTTACAATCCCTAATTATCTTTATATGTTAATTTTTTTTTTTTTTTTTTGGGGCAAAACGTCAAGTTTTAAATTTTTTAGGGGCTCATTTCAATCCCTTTGTCACGCAATGATCCGCCAGTCATGGTGGGTGACTTGCCTTCTTAATTGGGTGGTAATTTGGATACTAACAAGTGATGACTATTCAAAACATAAAAGAGACTTAAGTACTAATCAACAGTGATTATAGATATTGGTAGGGATAGCTATAATATTGTTTATAGGCGACTTCAATTCACATTTAGAGTGACTATGAGGTTAAAAGTTTGTAACAATAGTAGTAGAAGGGGTGACTATAGTATTGATATAGTGTGACTATCCTTCACGTCTTGGGTGACTATCTTATTGACATTGTGCGACTATAAATTATAAAATGGATCTCATGCTCTCAACATAAGCATTAATCTCATGTGAACCCCTCTCTCTCTCTCTATGTGTGTGTGTGTGTGTATATGTATGTATATGTTTATGTTTATGTATATTTATGTATGAATGTATATATAGAAATTGGTTCAAATAAGAAGTACAGTTTAAATGAGAAATAAGAATAAATCTAGACCACTAGATTAAGAGAATCTACGACACAAACTAAAAGTTAGTGAGGAAGGGAGGCGGTAGCATGGACAATAATTTCGGCCAACTTCGGCCCTAGCTTTGGCAGTTCAACCCGTTTTCAAGGGCACAACGGTCATTTTGACTTTGATTTTCCATTTCACCTGCTGCTTTCACCTTTTCTCTCATCTGCTGCTGGTGGTGGTTGTTGTTCGCAACCACCACCCGACGCGACCTCCAGGCTGTAGGTGATGGTGGTCTCGCTGGGTAAAAGATATAAACGAGTTCGGCCTTACTTTATCTTTCTTCTCCCTGATGTGAATTCGATGGCCTCAACTCACTTTCTCTTTTTAGGTTTTTTTGGGATTGTGTTTCTAGCTAAAACAAAAGAAAATAGTAAAGATATGGACGTGAATCGCTCTCGAGTCTGACGAAAAAAAAATTACTCTTAGAGTCTCACCAAGAGAAAGTGTTTGAATTTGAGTCTCACAAATTCAAGATATTTGAGTCTCACGAATAGGATTTAGTTTGAGTCACATAAAAAAGAGGGTTTGTTCAAATAAATTGTTTTTATTTCTCAATCAACTCATATATAATAATTTGACCTCGCAGAAATGGACCCGACCGGAAAATTTGACCCGAGCCTGATCGAAAAATGACCGACAAAAACTAACTTTAGAACTTGAAATTCCTTTTAAAGTTTTGTAGTTTAGCATTAATACCGATAAACATTGAGTCTAACTAACCCGAAATTCGACTGACCTGCTAATATAACGTGAAAGTAGGCTTAACCCTAAAACTCGACCTGACTCGACCAAAAAAATACCAATGAAAACTAAGTTTAGATCTTCAAATTGCATTTCAAGTTAGTAGTGTAACTTTGACACAGATGAAAAATGAGTGTGACAGACCTGAAAATCGTCTGACGGACCTGATTGTGAGGTCTAATAATAATGGATGATCTAATGCCTTTAAATAGGCTCACAAGAGACTAGAATTAGCTCCCAAGTAGTCCTAATTCAACTTGCAAAAGAGTTAAAGGGATAGGAAAGAAAACAGCTTCCTAAACCGACTGAATCTCGCGAAATAAGGAATTAATCCTTAAATAACATGGAAAAAATAAAATAATGTAAGTAAATAATACCTAAGACTCTCAATTAGTTTAGCAAAGCAAACAAAAGTTTTTTCAACCTTAACCCAGCTGGATAGGATCAAATCTTTCCAAAGATTGGATTGGAAAATGTTTAAAAGCGTCAACGCACTTTATCGCGTTTAGCTCTTAACTCAAAGAGTTGTTCCTTCTTTCAAATAATTTTGCATGGGATTTGTTTCTTCTAGGAATGGATGCTACTTTGAAGCTTCCATTGATGCATTCTTATCATACTCCCCCCCTTCAAAGAAATTCGCCCTTAAACTTTGCGGTATTGGTTGGACCTTACACCAAGAACCACTGGGATCAAATACAAGTCTTGCAACTCTTACAAGCATTGTGGCGCTCGATTGTTCATTACTAATCATATCTAAGAGAGAAGATTGATATGTTTCATGTCTTATCCCTTTTCCCCTTGTTCCAATAGTATCAAGAAAGAAAAACATAATTTCATAATCACAAAGTTCATCATCCTCCATGTAAGGAACATAGATTTTCCTACACATAATCAACATATACTCATGGGTCTCCACAAACACTTCAAAGGAATCACACTCAACACTCGAATGTATATTAGCACTCACCAACTCACACTCCATGTTCGCTTCAAACATCCCCTCCTTACGCTTAGATTCAGTAATAACATAAAACAACAAATCATGATGATGTAGAAGATCAACTTGAGAGTATAAGTGAAAAATTTGAGAAACCTTTGCGTTCTCATGATCCTCCAAAACGTTTTCTTCCTCTAACTCATCGAAATATTCATCAAACTTGGAAGGATTCGTGAGATCAATTCTTGAATCAAAATCCTCTTGGTGGAGTTTATCTTGAAAAGGGAAAGGATCATGTTTCAAAAAGTTCTCACCTTTCTCTTCTGCTTGACCTCCGAGAACAAGTTCATCCTCGGCTCTTACGATTTACGTCTTTGTTTTTTCTTCTTTTTCCTTAAGAATGAACTTAGCCAACTTCGAAAGTGTGCTCACCCTTTCCTACTCTTCATACGTTACTTGTTCTTTATTAACACATTGAATTCGCAATTGTCCCCAACCAAAACACTTCGAGCATTGTATCCTCCAATCATCCAAATCATTCTCTAACTTAAATGAGGATTGAATCTTAAAATGCTTCAAGGCCTAGAAGTTTCAATGCATGGCTCTCAATACCAATTTGATGTGAATTCAAGGGCCGCAACTCACTTTCTCTTTTTGTTTTTTTTTTTCGGGTTGTATTTTCTAGCTAAAAATGAAAGAAAACAATTAAGATATGGACTTAAATTTTTATCGAGTCTCATGAAAATTAAACATTGAATAACTCTTACAATCTCACCAAGAGAAAGGTTTTGAATTTGAGTCTCACAAATTCAAGCTATTCGAGTCTCACGAATAGGGTTTTGTTTTAGTCACACAAACAAAGGGGTTTGTTCAAAAGAACGATTTTTATTTCCCCATCAACTCATCTATAATAATGGACATAGGCTTACAATAGACTAGAATTAGCTCCTAAGGAGTCCTAATTTAACTGAGAAAGAATTGAAGGGATAGGAAAGAAAACAGTTTCCTAAACCAACTCAAAATTGCAAAATAAGGAAACAATCGTTAAACAACTTGAAAAAGTAAAAATAAGGAAAGTAAATAATATCTAAGACTCTCAATTAATCTAGGAAAGCAAATAAAAGCTATTCCATCCTTATCCGTGCTGGATAGGATCAAATCTTTCCAAAGATTTGATTGAGAAAGGTTTAAATGCGTTACATGTTTTATCGCGTTTAGCTCTTAACTGAAGGAGTTGTTCCTTCTTTCAAACTCTTTTGCAAGGGCTTTGTTTAGTAGTATTGGATGCTACTTTGAAGCTTCTGTTGATGAATTCTCATCACTCCCTTTCTCTCTCATCCACCCAGCCCCAAGGTTGGAAACATTCCTTCATCACTACAGCATGGTTTCTGGGTGAAGACACTAGTGGCATAATGATGAATGAATGGTTCATGGGTAGGTGAGGTCGGCACATGATATAATGGGTTCCGTTAGGGTATGAATTGATGGGGATGGAGTGGTGGGGTGCTGGGGTGCTGGGTTTTGAAGCCGACTAGATCCTGCCATAATAACTAAAAAGTATCACTTTCTACATAATAACTATCACTTATTACACAAAATGTATCCTATTATAAAAAAGTCAAAAGATAATGTGTATGTCGCAATGTGTATGTTGTTTGTTGAGTATGTACCAAGCGTTGCAGAATGCAAACGGGCCTAACTTTATATTTAATCATTGAAATTGGTCATATGACCACTCGCTTTGATGTTGCTTTTTGAGATCTGTAAGATGGTGAAGTTTTAATTCATAAAACTAATTTTTTGGGTATGTACCCGACATGATATCGAAAAAAATTGAAACTTTAAAGCAGCATGACTTGACCATCTTATATCCAATTCGCTTGAACTTTTCTTTTTTAAAAAAATCTTATTTTCGAAAGAATAAGAGTGTGACTTATGAAAATAGAGTAAATTATTTTAAGGGCCATAACTTTGCACTCGGGTGTCTGATTAAAGCCCACAAATTATTGAAATTGGGTATCTTGATGAGCACAAGTTAGTACGTAGTGTGAAGCATAGTTTTACGCTGTTTTTGGTGCCATGGATGCGAGTGTTGAGTTGACTTCCCGTAAATTTGGGATTGGAGCTTTTGTCCAAGAAAGAGACTATCGGCATCATCGACGTGTCGAGCCGTACATTTTGGGGTCGAGTTCGAGACGTGGATTGTAAGTACAACCTTGTGGGCGAGTTAGAAGATCTTGAAGTAAGCAAGGAATCCGAAATCAAGAGCTGAAGTGAAGTGAACGAGGCGTGCATGAACTTGCACGCTACGTTTTTCTCTCACTGACCTACGGCGCGGAGCGCGCCAATCTGCCCGCTGCGTTCTTTGTATTCCGCTTGTTGCCCAGTTTTGGCTGCGCGTTGCGCGCCCTAGGTTATTTTTCACGATTCGCGCGAGCGCCGCCGTAGTTATTTTCTTACTTTTTGGTACTTGTATAAACAGGTTTCTGAAAGGTCTTTTGAAGGAGACTATGAACGTTTGAACTACTTTTTCTTTTCATTTTATTTTGGTGATTATCTATGGAGATTGTAGCCTAAACCATCATCTTGGTTTGATTAATTGAAGCTACTTCTTGAAGATTGTGAGATTCCCAACTCTTCTTCTTGTTCTTAACTATTATTCTATTACTTGCTGTTGTTTTATGATCTTTACATGTTTTAAACTTGGAGACCTACTCGTTTATCATTTGTGTTGATCTATTGCTAGATTTAAGATTAGATTCGCTAAATTAATCTTATCTCATGAGTAGCAACTAGAACTTGTATTGTTTGACTGATTA
>ONZA01016460.1:5748-19320 GCA_900322205.1 Kewa caespitosa | reverse complement strand
TCTCGATCGGGTTGCTAGCAAGTCCGATTTTTTAAAACTGTGAGTGACACTCATATCTAGGGGTGTTCATAATCGGATATCCGAAATTTCGGATATTAGAATTTCACTATCCGAATCCGAAATTTCGGATATCCGAAAACTGGATATCCGATATCCGAAAAAAAATTAAATTTTTTGAAATGTGAATAATTTATTAATTTTTTTTTAAGAACTTTTATCGGATATTTCGGATATCCAATCAAAATATTTCGGATATCCACCAAGAAAATTTCGGATATTTCGGATATCCGAAAATATTTTTCGGATATTTCGGATATCCGAATGTATTTTCGGATATCCGAAATTAATTTTCGAATATTTCGGATATTTCGGATATCCGAAAATCCGAAAATTGATATCTGAATCCGAATCCGAAATTTCGGGTATCCGATTTTCGGATATCCAAAATTTCAGGTATCCAATTTTTCAGATAATTTCAGATCGGATTTTCGGATTTTCGGATCGGATTCGGATGTTTTTGAACACCCCTACTCATATCTAGAGCTCCCATGTACTGAGCTGGTTTCAATATTAGGTTACACATAGTAAAAGTTAGTAAAATTAAAAGGAAAATGTCCAATCGCCAGTTTCTTACCAAAAAAAAATATTTTAACAGGTAGTTATTTACAAAACTGTCTACTTAATAGGTAATTATGTACTAGAAATCTATATACTAATACTAAAGGAGAGAACGGAGAAAGAAAGAAAAAAAATGTCTTTTTAATTTTTTTCCTAAAAAAGGAGAGCTAATTACGTGATTGGCTCATTTAGATTTACAATTCCTATTAAATCTCCCCAATTTTGAAGATGAACTAAAAGCGATGATTGGTGAGTTGAGGCACAAGTATTCGGCTGTACACGACAAATTTGCAAAGGAAGAGGTAGATAAGTTGGTAATGTTTCGTCCGTAATTTGCTTTGAATAAAGATGCAACTTTGCCATGTCGTGTTTGTTTTTGAGAATTTTGCAATGATGTGATATGTAACATGCTGTGGAGAGACATACGAACGAAAAGGAAGATAGAGTTGTTGTAAAAACCTTGAATGCTTCTTCCCAAGAACTCGAGAAATAATACTATAGAATGTTTTTGAATTCAATTAATTAATACTTAAATAAATTGCAAGTAATTATTCAACACAGTAAACAAATAATAAAATTGCATTCCTTGAATATAATTGCAAATAAGTCCAAAAAAAGGTGGAATATAGTGACTAAACTATGTATACTGTTGCGGGGTTTTTTGGAGTGAGCCCTCGAGACGTCAAAGGGCAGGTGTGTACGAGGTGAGAAGCCTGATACGACCTCACTCGGTACCTGCAAAACGAGCACACGTGAACTACCCCCGGCACGATCCGGGGAACGGTCCTCCGATGTTAAGTCAGTATAAGCGCGAAATGGCAAGTATGAGTGAGAGTGCAAGAGCTTCTGTTCACTATGACGTGAGCAAATCAACTTTGCAGAGAATAATTAGTGTCTTACTCTTTTGGAAGGCCAAGGGTCCTATTTATAGACTCCTTGGGGGTTGTGCAACCAATCAGGGCCTGCCACATCCGCCCTGGCTAGGTAAATGGGCCTCCGTGCACTGTGGGCTGCACTTGAATGCCGCCATATGGGCCTGCCAACTGGACCTGCCAGCTGTATCGTTGACCGAGAAGACCATCAGCGACGTATATGACCGATACTCATAGAGCAACTCTGGCGAGGTGAGGTTCTCAAGGTGTGATGCTTCTTCCAACGGGGGCTGAGGCCGCGAGAATAGTTGCAAGGTGATCACTTCGCGAAATATTTTAGGCACAATATTTGCCCCCCAAGTGGCCATGACGTCGCGAGGTAATGGGCGACCTGGACTTCAGTGGGCCCAGATCCCAACACAAGGCTTGCATCTCTATGCATGTCAGGGTGACGTGGCTAGTCATTTGGCATGACACATGTCGCGATATTAGCAGGGAGGTGAACAGTGGCCTTACTCCTATAAGTACTGATGCTGTTCATGCCATTTCCACACATTTGAGGAACTTTTCTAGAGCGAGGGAGAGAGTTTCTAGAGAGAAAAGCTCTGTAAAACCCTTTGACGTCATTTCGCGGCTCCGTCAGCTCGCGTTTGTTTCTCCTAACTCGCGACACTTGTTGTTGAATCAGTAGGTATTTCTTTCTTTCTTTATTCTTTTCATTTGTATAATGTTCCCACGTAGTTTTAATTTCTCGGGCCGCTCTTCAAAGAGGGGAGGGCCTATTAATAATGCGCCCGAATTGAGCTCCGCCGCGACCAAGTTATTGGTGTCAATGCGCAGGGCGAGGTTGGAGCCCAGAGAGTGTATTCCATTACAGGCGATTGACCCTCAGGGTCGCACTATAACTGACTTCTCCTTAAAATCGAATAAGGCACGCCCCTCTGATCCGAGCGGGGTGACTTCACCACCCCGCCAGGCGGGGGATGTCAAGTTGAGGGCCTCGGATTCATGCGAGGTGGTTCCTCCCTCTTGTACATGCAACAAGGCCACTCCGCCATCCTCGACGGCTTCTCCAGCGCGGCGGATAATGAGGAGGAAGACGGTTGCTCACTTTAAGCGAACCCCGCGACCGATGAGTCATGAAGAGCCTTTGTTGCGCTCCGAGAGCGATAACACTAGACCTGATGTACACCGTAGCACCCCCGATCCTATATATATTTCCTCATCTCCTGGTAAGCATTCGTTTTATTCCTTTCATTGTTTCTTTTTAAATTCGGTCCCCAGCAATGGCGTCCCCCATAGAAGAGGTCAGATCGTCAGATTTAGAGTCGGACTCGGGGTCAGATTCGGGGCAGTCTTCTTGCGAGCTGAGCGAGGAATTCCAGCCGAGGGCGGACCCTGAGGAGGCTACCTTGCCTATGGTAGAGGGCAAGGTTAGGGAGGATTTTGAGTCGTCTGGTCAGGGCCCGGAAGGTGCTCACTAGGAGTCAGTAGAGGGCGATGACGACGATATCGATGTAGAGGACGTGGTGACGTTGGCTGTCCACTACGTGCCTTTCGAGAACGCACCCGACTCTTTAGCTCCAAGGAAAACGTAGGCGTCGACGTCAGGTCGCCAAAGTAGCGGTAAGTATGAAGCCGGTGACTTGCGTTCTAACCTCGCTTTGGACGAGGAGGGATATCGCGAGTATCTCGAGTATTTTGGGCAACCTGGAGAACACGAGATCGTGTCGGCGGGTGAGGAGGATTCGATCACCTCAACGCCAAAAGGTTGCATTGCCGTCTACCTGAAGATGGCGGACTACGGCTTCAGAGAGCCTCTTCCGAACTTCACCACCTCACTTCTGAATGAGGTGGGTCTTGTTCCAGCTCAGTTGACCCCCAATACATGGGCCATGATCATGCATTTTCTTTGTTTCTGCTGGGTGTATGGTGTGACCCTGACCCTCGCGTTGTGGTTCGCTGTCTCCGAAAGCGTTAACAAGGGTCCTGACACCAGGGGGTTCTTCTACATTCTGGAGCGGCCTAGCTAAGTAGTGGGCCTGTTGAAAGTGAGTTCGATCCCGGGCTGGAATGATGAGTTCTATTTTTTAAGGAAACTATGGGGCGAGTGGGACCTTCCGAGGTGGAATTCGGTAGACGCTGAGCCACGTCGATATAAGAGGAGGACTCATCTTCCTTTGTCCGAGGCGGATCAGGCCGCGTTGAAGTTCTTCACTTATTTGGGAAAGTATCCTTCTTCGAAGTCGAAGAAGCCGGTCAAATTCTCGAACTACTGGCGTCCATCCATGAAGTGGTTTGAGAACCAGATGTTCATGGCCGCCATGGGGTTGATCCGTGCTGGGGACCCCGGTAGTTTACTATAAAACTCTTTGATTATTTTCGCTCCGTGATTTCATTCTGCTAGCTGATTCTTTTCCTTTTGCAGAACAAGCCCAGGCCGACATCAGGGTGAAGGACATGAGAGGGAAAGACAAGCTCGGGGAATCCGACCTGGAATATTACCACCGGCGAATCCACCGCAACCTGAAGATTAAAGTTCCTTTTGCCGATATGGATGACCTCGTAAGTTCGTCTAATCCATCTCTTTGCTTTCTTCGTCTTGTTTCTTCTTTGTTTTAGATGTTTTGTAACCATCTTTTTTAAGGACACCCCCGTTGCCCCTTTGAAGGTGCCCAAAGGTGTTTCCAAGAGGAAAAGCAGGAGCTCCGCTTCGACCTCAGCTGCTGCTGCGACACCGGCCACCCTGGTGTGCGTCGCCCCTGCTCCAACACCCGAGAAAGCTGGGGCCGCTTCCTCTGGCCCCGGAGTGGCGACAGATGTTTTAGGACCAGAGTGAGATGCTTTGGTCCGCGGTGATGACCTGCTGGCGGTCGACCACTGGGGCCAATCGCTTAAAAGGCGGAGCAAGGATGACGCCACTCCTGCTCTGAAAAGGAGGGACGATAAGCAGCCTGTATCAAGTGGCCTGCCGTCATGTACCCCCGTACCGACGTCGCTATCGATTGGGGGGTCGGTGACTCCGTCCTGGCCGAGTTTTTACAAGCAACCTCGGAGTGACATGGCTCAAATGGTGCGCTCTCTTATGCTTAAAACGGTCGCTATCGAGGACCTCGAAGCCTTGAAGGATTCCATCCACGCTCGCGGGGAGCTTCTTCAGGTTGCCCATAAGGTCAGGGGGTTCTACGTGGGTTTTCTACATTGTTCAGTTTTCTTTCCTTTTGCTAACTGGTGTTACTCCGTTCAGAATTATATTCTGGCTTGTCACTTCGATAGGACGGTCAACTTGAACGAGGTGAGGATCCGGAAGTTACATGAGCAGCTAAGCTTGGCCGGCAAGGCGGTTGCTCGGGCTGCAACTGAGGTCGAGGATAGGACGCAGAAGGCTGTTGCTGAGGCTGTGTCTTCCAGGGAGGCCGAACTGAAGGCTGTCCACGAGGCTCTAGCGCTGAAAGAGTCTGAGCTCGCCGATTCTCAGCAGAGAGAGGTGGAGTTGCTTCACGTCGTGGAGGCCCAGAACAAGCAGTTTCAGACCAAGACCACTGAGATAGACAAGCTTTGGAGGGACGCCATCAGGGAGGTTTTCGAGTCCGAGCTCGGGACTCGCTCTGTCGCGACGCGTGTACTTATCTCGCGAGCACATCCTGACCACCAGGCCGATCGGAGGATCAAGTACGCTGACTACCTGGCGTACAATGTCTGGAAGGAATTTTGCGAGGCGGATGAGGAGGAGGCTGAAGGTGACAGCGTTGCTGAAGAGCCGGAGTTGGGTAGGATCAAGGAAATCAAGGTTGAGCCCGTGTGCTCGTTTCTGGGGTTATGACCGATGGGGTCGTTTTCCTTGTAATTTTTGTGTGAACCCAAACAGTTGCCTTCACGGCTGGTTTTTGTAATTAACTTCGTGTCGTACTTTTATTTTTGACTTCGTTTTGTTATATAAATTTGCTTGTTTTTTCAATTCGTTTGTTATATATGTATTTTCACCCGCCTGTGAGGTACATGCCCCCAAGAGCAAGCTATATTTATATGAAACAAGTAGTTTATTGCAATGTGCCCCCACTTGTTTTATTATTCTCCATGATGAGAATTCCTGTGAGGTGAAAGGATCAAATAATTTATTGCGAAGCCATGTGCCCCTAATTATTTGACGTTTTACCCGTGATGGTAAGAGTTCATAAATAAGTAGATTGTGCGAGGTGCCCCCGCTTATTTGTGATTTTCCCCGTTATGGGAATTTTAAACATCGCGAAGTGATTGTAATAAGTTAAAAAGCTACGTGCTCTACTTATTTAATCATGCCCCAGGGTGGGGTCTTGGTGGGTTAAAATATTTAACCAAAATGCAAGTGCGATGTGAGTAATAGAGCTTTTTTTATTCATGGCTGTTTAGGGGTGACGACCCCATTCCTAATTTCATGATGAATTAGGTACAAAACTGAGCTATTTGGGGGTGCTCACTCCGTTACTTAGTTCTATTACACGGCTGTTTGGGGGTGCCGACTGTCGACCCCGTTTCACTCCGTGATGAGTAAAAAGCAAAAAGGATAAAGGACTTCTTGGGGGAGCCCACCCCTATGTGCGGCCTCATGGTAGGTGCATGTTCTCACGAGTGAAGTCTAAATGTAGAACTTCTTCAGATTGTTAATATTCCAGGGTCGTTCTAGCCTTCTTCCTTCCATGTCTTCGAGCCGATAAGTGCCAGGTCGCACAACTTCTGTTAATTTGTATGGTCCTTCCCAATTCGCGGAGAGTTTGCCATCTTTGTTCTGTTTCCTAGTGGATTCTGTCTTTCGGCTGACAAGGTCGCCAACTCAGAAGTTTTTCACTTTGACTCTACGATTGTAGGCCCTGGCCCTGCGCTGTTTGTAGACTTCCATGTGGTGCAATGCATCACCTCGCACTTCGGGAAGAAGGTCGAGGTTTTGCCTCAGTTTCACCTCGTTATCAACTTCGTTGAATTCTTTTACGCGAGGGCTTTGAAGGGTGAGCTCGATTGGCAGTACTGCCTCACTACCGTACACCAACATGAAAGGACTTTCTCCGGTTGCAACTTTAGTTGTGGTCCTCGTGCCCCACAAGACCTCGAATAATTTGTCATCCCACAACCCTTTAGCCTTGTCCAGTTTCTTTTTGAGCCCGTTGACGATGATTTTGTTTCTGGATTCGACCTGTCCGTTGCACTGGGGTCGTGCAACAGCGGTGAAGCGACATTCTACACCGAGTTCGCCGAGCCAATCCGTGAGCTTGGGTGTGTCGAACTGACGTCCGTTGTCAAAGATTATGCTTCTAGGGGCCCAAAGCATGACAGGATGTTTTCTTCGATGAATTTGTTGACGTCGACGACCGTAATGGTCCTAACGGCTTTGACTTCGATCCATTTGGTGAAGTAGTCTACTGCCACTATACAAAATTTGAGTTGACTGGGGGTGATCGGGAACGGTCCCAGGATGTCTATGGCCCACAGGCTGAAGGGTAGTGGTTCCAGAATAGGCGAGAGTTGAGCGACGGGATGCCTAGCGGCCGGTGAGTGATGTTGGCACTTTTCACAAGTGAGGACGAAGTCGCTGGCGTCACCTTGCACTGTGGGCCTGTTAAAACCCAGCCTTAGTGCTTTCGCAGCCAGTGTGCGACCCCCGTGGTGGGTCCCGCATATTCTGTCGTGAAGGTCGAGTAGGATCTCCTTTCCTTGGGTTCGTGAGACACACTTAAGCAGGGGACTTGACTAGCTTTTCTTATACAAGACGCTGTCACGATACACGAAACATTTGCATTTTGTCTTCAGTTTTTTGCCTTCTTTCGGATCGTCAGGCAATTGATCATCACAAAGCCAAGCAACAATTGGGGCCATCCAATTGTTACTTCGATCAAGGATTTTTACTTCTTTGATGACTCCAGCGTTGATGCTCCGCTTCTCCAATTCCTCCCAAAAGATGTTCCGTGGGAACCCGGAAATTGCTGAAGTAGCGAGGCGGGCTAGGGCGTCAGCGTGCTGGTTTTCCGACCTCGGCATATGCACCAGTTCGACCTCATCAAACTTCAGGATCTTAGCCTTCACCCTTAGCAAGTAGGCTTTCATGCTTCCTTCTCTTGCCTCGTAATCACCAGAGACCTGAGAAACCACCAGCTGCGAATCCATCTTGATTCTTAGTTTTCTTGCCCCTACAGCCTTGGCCATGCTTAGTCCGACGAGCAGGGCTTCATATTCCGCTTCATTATTCGAGGCCATGAACTTGAACCTTATTGCATACTCAAAGACATCTCCATCAGAAGAGGTAATGACAATTCCCGCTCCGCTACCATTTTTGCAAGAGGACTTGTCGACGCTGATCTCCCAGCTCTCGGTCCTGTACGCTGGCTGTTCGGAAGTGGGGGTAAGTTCTGCGATGAAGTCAGTGAGGGATTGACTCTTGATGGCCCTGCGTGGTTCATAACTGATGTCATAGTCTGTGAGTTCGTGGGCCCACACTTGCGACCTGCCGACGGTCGAATTTTCCTATTATTTTCTTCAGCGGTTGGTTGGTCAAAACTGTAATGGGGTGTGAGCTGAAATACGGCCTTAGTTTCCTCGAGCTGATTACTAAGCCCAGTGCGAAATTTTCTGGGGTCGATATCGAAATTCTGGCCCAGTCAAGGCATGACTAGTGAAATACACGGGGATTTGAATTTTCTCTTCTTCCCGCACGAGGACAGACAAGACCGCCTGATCAGATATCGCCAAATACATGAGGAGCGTCTCTCCAGGGACTGGCGAGGCGATGCATGGTAGGGACTTTAGGTAGTCCTTCAGCCTTCCAAAGGCCGATTCTGCCTCTTCACTCCATTCGAACTTGGTTCCTTTCCTCAAAGCAGAGAAGAAGGATGCGCATTTGTTAGCGGCCCTAGACATGAAGCGGTTGAGCGCTGTGATGCAACCAGTCAGTTTTTGAACATCTTTCACGCAGCGAGGTGACGTCATGTCGAGGATGGCCTGGACTTTTTCTGGGTTTGCATGGATGCCACGCTGGTTTACCATGAACACTAAGCATTTACCACCCCGTACTCCAAAACGCACTTTTTTTGGGTTTAACTTCATCTTGTACCCTCGCAGCGTTTTGAACGTCTCTCGGAGGTCGATGGTATGATTAGATGCGACCTTGCTTTTGGAGATCAGGTCATCCATGTAAGCCTCCAAGTTTCGGACGATTTGCTTTTTAAACACTTTCTGAACCAATCTTTGGAATGTGGCCCCGGCGTTTTTGAGGCTGAACGGCATCATGGTGTAACAGAATACGCCATCGTCTGTAACGAAGGCCGTGGAGTTCTGGTCTTTCTTCCTCATAAACACCTGATGGTACCCAGAGAATGCATCCATGAAGCTTAGGAGCTCATGACCCGTGGTGGAGTCCACGAGTTGGTCAATTCGTGGTAGAGGAAAGTCGTCTTTTTTACAAGCTTTGATTAGGTCGGTGTAATCCACACACATTCTCCATGACCTGTTGTGCTTTTTAACCATCACCACGTTTGCCAGCCACTTGGGGTATTGGCATTCTCTGATGAAGCCTGCTTCTAGCAACTTCGCCACTTCTGTAGATGCCGCTTTGCTTATTTCCTCTCCCAGGTGGCGTCGTTTCTGTTTCACTAGGAGAGCTCTAGGGTCTACCCCGAGCTTGTGTTCGATCAGGCTCGGGCTAATGCCGGGCATTTCTTTTGGGCTAAAGGCGAAAATATCTTGATATTCTTGGAGCAAGGAGGTCAGCTCGTTTCGCAACTTCTCCTCTAGGTCGGCACCCAAATATGTGACTCTTTATGGTCGGGAAGGGTCGATAGCGACCTCAATTTTTTTCCCACAGCTTCAGCTCTTTCGTTTTCTCGTGTGTCCGGGTATTACTGGTGGAGTCCCGGTCTCTCCAGCATGAGACATTGTGTTTCTTTCCCTTTCTGACTCTTTTTGTCCTCTACTTCGAGGGTTGGCATCGAAGTTTTACTTGGGCCAGCGACGTCGTCTTTCTTGGGCTTCTTGTGTTTGGGCTCTTTTACTTCATTCGTAGAGGGAAGCTTGCGGAGTTGGCCACTCCACCAGGTATGGCGAATGACGGCTTGCTAAAACACTTGATGTAGCACTGACGTGCGGCCTTCTGATTTCCCAACAGCTTTCCCACCACACCATCATCGTTGTAGTATTTCATTGTTAGTATCGACATCATGACATTCGCGTTGATGGTTGTGAGTGTGGGTCGACCCAGGATGATGTTATACGACATGGGGACATCAACTACGAGGAATTCGGCCACGAGGTGACGGGTGAAGTTCTTTGGTCCCAATCGAACGGGCAATTGGACTGGCCCTATGGGGTGGACCTCGTTACCACCGAAGCCAAAGACCGGGTAGCTCAGGGGGACGATCTTCTTTAGGTCGTAGCCCAATTCGACTAGGCAATGAGACGTGATAACGTCAGTGTCAATCATGGTCCGCTTCACCAAGATGTTAGATACCTTGATTTCAACGACCAGAGGGTCGTCGTGGGGGTACTGGAGTGGTCTGGCATCGGCCTCATCAAATATGATGGGCTTCCCGAACTTGGGGCACTTCTCAACCAGCATGGTCTGGCCGAGAGAGCGCAGGTGTGCTTTTCTTGCCTTTGATGTCAAACCTCCGCACGCGGGACCACCGGATATGATTGAGATGACCTTATTATTGGTTGCCCCGGAATCAGACGACTCGTCTGAGCTACTTGCCCCCCGGGTCTGCGAGGCGGTGGTTTTATTCTTGTCCTTCCAGAAGTCGCTTATTTTTCCTTCTTTGACCAGTTTCGCGAGATTGCGACCGAACTCGCGATAATATCTCGTGGAGTGGCCATTTTCTTGATGGAAATGGCAGAAGTAGTATCCATCTTTTTCTGACTCCTTCACCGGGGTCGCTTTTGGGATGAGTTTCTGGTCCATCCTCGCATAGACCACCTCTTGATTGCAGTTTAGGATTTTGTTGACCTCGGGTGCTTCTGGGGTTTTGTGAGCGGATTTGCCCTGGTTGTTTCTTCCACCACCTCGCCCTCCTCTACCACCACGACCACTCTTGAAAGGAGGTTTTTCGACATTGAGGGTTTCACCACTTCTGCTTTTATTTTTCTTGTCATGATGAGGTGGTTTTCCTCCGTTGCGGTTAGTGGTCTTTTCACTTCCAGTTACCAGATTGCAATTCGAGAGTTCCCACGACGCGATGATCTGCATTGCCACGTTGCGAGCCTCGTTGAACAACATGTTCGGATTTATCGTCTTTTGCCAGTTCATGTCAATCTTGATCTCAGTCCCGTCCAGGAGACCGTTGATAAATGCGCAACATGCAATCTTTTGGCAGATGTTTTTGATTTCAAGGCACTGATCTGCGAACCGCTGGACATATTTTTTTGCGGTTTCGTCCTGCCCCTGCTTGACTTTTAGCAGGTATTCAACCGTCTTACTTTCCCGCTCATTGGCTGCGAAGTGACTAACGAAGAGGTCAACCAACTGTCTGAAGCAGTAAACACCGCCCCACGAGAGCGAGTTTAGCCATTTCAGGACGAGGCCTTCTAGGGTTCCCAAG
This sequence comes from Kewa caespitosa, assembly GCA_900322205.1. Lineage (NCBI taxonomy): Eukaryota > Viridiplantae > Streptophyta > Magnoliopsida > Caryophyllales > Kewaceae > Kewa > Kewa caespitosa. The sequence goes on along the minus strand of ONZA01016460.1, from coordinate 8,273 downwards.
AAGAACCGGCACAGGATGGCCTCGGTCCTGTTGTGGGTCATCATCGCAGCGTCGTACGCCATTAGATGTTCTGTTGGCGAGGTGGTGCCACTGTACTTTTTTATCTTGCCCAGTTTCACTTCCTGAGGAATTGGTTGAATCATAATAATGTCAGCAATTGGGGATTGCGTGGTCAATCCCATTTGTGTGCCCGTGGTGGCACACTCTGGCAATTTTCCCAGCCGAGATGGAAAGTAGGGCTTAAAACCTATGCCCCCCAGTCGCTTGTCCTCCTCCTTTTTGCCGAGGAAGTGGCGGAGATCGACGGGTAATTCCTCAGAAAGAACTGGTCCTTCCTTTTTTCGAGAGTTTAAGAAGTTATGTAGATCAAAGTTTGTGCGTTCCGTGTCGTATGAGCGGTGACTCCAAGAGCTCTCGGGTTGTTTCCCTTTGGTCGCTTGCAGAATGTTCATCTCGTTCTGCTTGGGTCATGATCTGGATCCGGCGAAGTGAGTCGAGCTTTCGCAGCTAGAGATCGTGAGAGGTCGTGATGCCATCACCACCGTAGTGGGTGACGGTGCCGGGGTATTGCCAGACTTCTGAGATGGGGTCTTTCCATGGAGCATCGCTTGGATCTCAGCACGCATTGCTTCCCTCGTCTCCTTCTGAACTTGACGGACAATCTTCTCGAGCTGAGCTGAAGGGATGACTGCCTGCGGGATTTTGTCCCGAGGAGTGTTGGCTACGGACTCTTCCACGTTGTTATGACGTGACATGGTTCTTTTCAGAGTTGGTGTTGGGATATGTTTATCGCTTCTCAGCCTCATACAACTAAAAATCACTCCCTACAGACGGCGCCAAATGTTGCGGGGTTTTTTTGGAGTGAGCCCTCGAGACGTCAAAGGGCAGGTGTGTACGAGGTGAGAAGCGTGATACGACCTCACTCGGTACCTGCAAAACGAGCACACGTAAACTTCCCCCGGCACGATTCGGGGAACGGTCCTTTGATGCTTGAGTCAGTATAAGCGCGAAGTGGCAAGTATGAGTGAGAGTGCAAGAGCTTCTGTTCACTATGACGTGAGCAAATCAGCTTTGCAGAGAATAATTAGTGTCTTGCCCTTTTGGGAAGGCCAAGGGTCCTATTTATAGACTCCTTGGGGGTTGTGCAACCAATCAGGCCTGCCACGTCCGGCCTGGCTAGGTAAATGGGCCTCCGTGCACTGTGGGCTGCACTTCAATGTCGCCATATGGGCCTGCCAGCTGGACCTGCCAGCTGTATCGTTGACCAAGAAGACCATCAGCGACGTACGTGACCGACACTCATAGAGCAACTCTGGTGAGGTGAGGTTCTCAAGGTGTGACGCTTCTTCCAACGAGGGCTGAGGCCGCGAGAATAGTTGCGAGGTGATCACTTCGCGAAATATTTTAGGCACAACATATACCATATAAGATCGTTTAAAAGATCTTCACAGTTGAACAAATTCTCTAAATAAATCAACCAATTTTTAACATGAGCACTATATGTACATGCATCTCTAAACAACATTTACTCACATAAACTACTCTGCATCATTAAATTTATTCTCTTATTAAATACAATTTTCGCTCTAAAAGCGAACAAAAAGGACGTATACCTTATTTAATGAACATAATTCTTCGCGAAGCAAACACTTGGTATGGTACCACACTATTCAAAACACACACAAGGTATGCTATTATTTCATCATGTCAAAATACTTTTATGCACACATATAATTTTTTTTTTTTTAAAAAAAACTATATATACTTTTGATCTGTATGGAGTCCAATATGTGAAGCACAATAATTGTATCAATTCAATGTAATAAGCATAGTGAAACTAACGGTAACAAGCAGTGTTATGTTTTTTAGGACGTCATTGTGTATTTCATAAGATTGGCTATTGCAAGAAGACAAAGATAAAGTTTTTCATAAACAAGTAGTCAACATATAGATTAACAAGTTGTCATATTTTGATGTAGTTAACTAATGAGTAGGCAAATTTGAACTGTGAGCAACTAACCAACAGATATTCCAATAACAACTTCAATTATTGAATAATATGAAACCTAAGGCGATAAAAGCAAAAACTCAGATAAGAAAAGATAGACGAATGTATTATTGTCACATGAACAAAATCATATACAAATGAATTTCTTCTTTTAAGGACTGTTGTACGTAAATAAAATCTATATTCTCTATAAGGACTGTTGTACGTAAATAAAATCTATATTCTCTATACAATTAAAGTCACGACCAGAGAAAAACTAAATTACACGTGTCACATGGAGAGTGAACATAGACACTTTAAATTTTCTATTGGTTGAAAAGATATGCTTAACACCTCAAGATTTTGTTGATTTATTTAAAAAACTAAATAAATAAAATTATTAGCGATTACTAAAAACATCCGATTTTCCTATTTTATTTGGTATAAACTATATTTTCATTCATAATATATGTAACACCTTATAATATTTATAAATTAATATACCCGTGCGTAGGCACGGGATCTACACTAGTACAAT
>ONZA01016453.1:5209-16720 GCA_900322205.1 Kewa caespitosa | reverse complement strand
TATATGTCTAAAATTAAAGAAAATGATATTGAATTATTATTTTCTCAAATATTATGACATAAAAAGAAATAAAATGAAAATAAAAAGAAATCAAATGTAGAAAATTCACAACTCATCTCCTAAGGAGTTTCTTAGGAGGGCAGAACCCTCAGGAGCCTACCTTAGGTCGGGATTACTTTTGAAAATTCTAATATGCGAAATTGTGTATTTTTGGTTTTCTGTGTCATGGCTTTTCTTGGTGGTTTTTTGCTTGAGAAAAATGTATAAAATATGCTAATGACAATTCTAAAATATGGGGAAGGATGTTCACTAGTTGCTGGATGATTTTTTTAGAGTTTAGAATTGTGATTATGTGACATGTCATATGGTTAATGCATCGGTTTGTATAGGATTGAAAAATTAAATGCACCATAGCCCAGCGAATATGAGAATATGCTCATATTCGCTGGGCATTGAACCATGCAACTGGATGAAACGATCAGGAAAGCTCAACAGACAGAGAATATGAGAAATATTCGTTTCAATACCTAGCGAATATGATGATATTCGCTGGGTGCCTAGCGATATTGGTGAAATTTGATGGGTGGGCAACAAATGTATGTGTAGCCGCTGACGTTTGAACTCTCTTGCACGTTATGCTTTGGCTTCCCTTGGCTGGCAAGGTCTATGGAAGGGTCTAGAAGCTTCAAGGGTGAGGTGAAATGACCCTTTTTCCCTTTGACTTTGGTTTTTATTATTTCGCGTACTAAAAATATCTGGAAAGTGTACCTCAAGCTAGTTATCGTCATAGGGTCGTACGGGGGACACCTTTTTGGTGTCAATAGGAGAAAACCACAATAATGGGGGATGAGCCGAGGCAAAGAAGCAGTTCAACAAAAAGACTTTAAAGATCTTGGCGGTGAACAAGATCCTAAACTGTAATCAAGAGGAGGTCCTGGCTAAAATAGACCCCAAAATACTGCCCGACCCAACCCCCATGAAGGAGAGAAACAATAAGAGCTACTTTTTTTGACATTACCACAAGGCTAACGGGCACAACACAAGATACTATCGGGAACTCGAAAACCATCTGGAGAAACTAGCAAAAGAGGGCAAAATCTACCCTTTCCTAAAAGAAACGGCCACCACCTCCGTATAGCTGGACCAGTGGAAAGGAGAGAGGGGCTCTACATTGATGAAACTAACGCCCGAGTGCTGCAGTATCCCCATGACAACCCTCATATAAGTAAAAATCACAAGTACCCTTAAAAAAAGGGTGCTTGTGAATACTGGAAGCTCGGTAGATGTCATCAATTATGTTTGTCCAAAAGATCTCAGCTACTCAGCCGAATAAGTATTGCCGATTAGTCATCCCGTGGTGGCTTCGGAGGGAACCAAGTCCTTCTAATAAGAAGCATACAGTTGCCCCCTAAGGGTGGGGGCAAAAGACAAAGCAAGACGCATTATCTCAGAGTTCCTTGTAGTCGACGTACCCTTAACATACAATGTGTTGCTCGACAGACCCTCTCTCAACACAATCAATGCATGCATTAGTATGGTACTGCTAACGATGAAATTTCACCGAGATGATAGAGAATTTTGAAAGATATGCGAAGACTAGTAGACAGCTCGATCCTGCTACGTACAATGCTCGAGCAAGAGTTCTCTCAAAGTAAAAGAGGTGCCCGCAACTAGTCAGGTCCTAGAATCGAGGAAGAGAAGAAGGAACATTGCTCCCATACTTGAGACAACCGTCCCACAAGAAGAAGAGACCAAATCAAAGAAGGACAAAGGAAAATTCATTCAATGCCTGATGATAGACGTCCCCTCGACCGAACTACTTGATGCCGGAACTGAAGAGCGGGAAAGAGCCAAGCCCTTAGGGGGCACAGTGGAGGCCATCTTAGACCCAGCTCGGCCTAAGCTTGTCACATATCTTGGCGATGACCTTGACAAGCCCATTATGCCAGCACTTTCCTCACTGCTTGAGGAATACAAAGATTTGTTCGCCTTTGGACCCGACGAGATGCCCGAGATCAGCAAAGAACTCATGGAACATAACCTTGGGAAAAACCCAAAACTAAAAACGATAAAACAGAAGAAAAGGCACCTAGGAGAGGAGCAAAGCTGAGCTGCTGTCGAAGAAGCAAAAACTCCTAGAAGTAGGTTTTATCATATCCGAAGTGGCTTGCCAACCTAGTCATTGTTAAAAAAGAAAACATAATCATTACTAACGAAGGAGTATTATCCTATAGAATGATGCCATTCGGTTTAAAAAATTTGGGGGCCACCTTCCAGCTCTTAGACCAAAATGTTTTTAAGAACCTAGTTGGCAGTAATTTTGAGGTCTATGTTAATGATCTAATCATGAAGAGCGTCAAGTTGTCCAATCATGTGGACGACCTAAGGGAAACATTTGAAATCCTTAGGGCAAACCAGATGAAATTTAAACCCAATAAATGCGTATTCCGGGAACGTGGTGGAGAATTCATCAGGTTCATTGTCAGCGAAAGGGGGATCGATGCCAATCCTAGGAAAGTACAAGCCATCAAAAAAACAAAGCCTCTAAGTTGTATCTGCAATGTTCAAGAGCTCATAGGGTGCATAGCTACATTGAACCGCTTTGTATCCAAGTCAACCAACATATGTGCTCCCTTCTTCATAGCTCTGAGGAAGGGAACCAATTTCAAATGGGGACAAGAAGCCCAAGATTCATTTGAGAAGCTGAAGTCCTACCACGTACACTTGCCTCAGATATCCATCCAAAAAGCCGTTGATCGGCTATACCTTTACCTCGCGGTGTCCAACCAAGCGGTTGCTTCAGTCCTAGTTAGAGAAAATGACAAGGTTCAAGAGCTGCTGTATTTCACCTACCATGCCATGAGTGGAGCCAAATTTAGGTACACGACTCCTGAAAAGTTTGCCCCTGGGGTCCTTATCAGTTCGAGGAAGCCAAGGCCCTATTGTCAAGAGCATCAGATGTAGTCCTCACAATTTAGTCTCTGAGGAAGATACTTGGCAGACTTGAGTCCGCTGGTAGAGTCCAAGTATGGGCCCACAAGTTGATGGACTGCAACATCGTCTACGAACCACAAAGGAAAATCAAAAGCCAAGCTTCGGCCGACTTGATCGCCAAGTTAACGCCCTCGGACCACGTCATGAAGGCTTGGGTCAACCACTCGTCCATGAGTGTGGACGTGTCATCTTGCAAGGCTGGAAGCGGAGACGGGGTAGTGATCTCTTCCCTAGAAGGAGACATCTTCGAGTATGCAATGAGGTTCAAATTCCAAGCCTCCAACAATGAAGCATAATACGAAGCACTTCTCGCCAAATTAGCCCTAGCTTGAGCTGCAGCAGCCTAGAAGATACAAGTCATGGACTCACAGTTGGTTGTTTCCCAGGTCAATGGAAGTGACGAAGCGGGGAGACGAGATGAAGACCTACCTCGCAATGGTCAGCGAAGAAACGAATAGTCTCGAAGTTGTCATGGAGCACGTGCCTAGATCAGAGAAGAGTCATGCCGACGCACTGGCCAGACTAGCTAGTTCTTTCGTTGAAGGCATGCACAAAAACATCATTTGGGAAGAAATTGAGAAGCGCAGCATTGAAAATGGGGTAACCATTAACATCCTAGACATATCTAATAGGTTGATGGACTCCATTATCTCCTACATGCGATATGAGACCCTACTAGGAGATCCAAAAGAAGCTCAAAAGATGAAGAACAAGGCAAAAAGGTTCATCCTCAAAAATGGAATTATGTATAAAAGAAGCTTCTCCCATCCACTCCTGAGATGTATATCACGAAATCAGGGCAAGAAATTCTTCAGAAAATACATTATGGAATATGCATAGCTAATCAAGAAGCGAGAACAATCGCTCACAAAGTACTCCATTTTGGTTTGTACTTGCCCACCATTCAGAGAGATGCAGTAGAAATGGTGAAAAAATGCGACCACTGCCAGTACTTTGCGCTCATACCTCGACTTCAGCTCACCCCCATCCTCGCTCCCAGGACTTTCCATCAATGGGGAAAGGACAATTTAGGGCCCTTTTCCCCCGGTGGACGGTCAGCTAAAATTTTTCATAGAAGCTGTGGACCACTTCACGAAGTGGGTAGAAGCTCGAGGTGTGAAAAACACTATAATCACCGATGCGAGGAAGTTTATCCTGGAGAATATCCTCACACAGTTTGGGGCACCTAGTAAGATCATCTTTGACAATGGACGATTGTTCGACACTCCAAAATTGACCGACTGGTTAGAAGAAAACAGTGTGAAAGCTAACTTCACATCAGTAGCCCGACTTCAGACCAACGGTCAGGTAAAATCAAGCAATAAAACCCTAATAACCAGGATCATAAAGAAACTGGACGAGGCCAAAGGGCTACGGGCAGAAAAATTGATCAAGGTCCTCTGGGCCACGAGAACCACTGAAATGGCCATTACAGGAGAAACCCCATTCAGCCTTGGGTATGTCTTAGAAGCAGTCCTTCCTATTGAATTCCTTAAAGAAAGCCCGAGGGTGCAACACTTTGACGCTGAAAGGAACTCCGAGGAACCCAGACACCGACTGGACTTTTTTTCTGAAGTTAGAGGTGATTCCCTCCTACGGCCAGAGATATACAAATAAAAAATGACTCGGGCATTCAACCGCCAAGTTAAAACGCGAAGACTCCATGTGGGAGACCTCGTAATGCAAAAGATGGAGTCTAAGGGAAGACAAAATGAAATAGGAAAGCTGACGCCTAACTAGGAAGGCCCTTGCAAGGTCAAAGAAGTAGTAGGACCAAAGACATATTTCCTCGAAGCACTTGACAGACGCAAAATTTTGAGGTCCTTGAACATCAACAACCTACTTCGTTTCTCTGTGTAACAAGCTCATCAGAGGTTATTCCATTTTTTTTTTATTTTTGAGGTAGGCAACCCCAAAGAGCCTCTTATGTTTCTTTCTCATGTGAGGAACTTGCCCCGGAGTTACCTCGGGGTCCACACCCCTCAACAGCCAAGAATAAAGCAGTTCATTTTCAAAATGTGATTTGTTCTTGTCATTTCACCGACAATTTTTGACGAAAATTCCTACCCCGAGGACAGTTTAAAAATATATTAAAGTCCCACAACATAGGTAAATATACGAACTACTTCGAATTGGGTTGAAAGAGCGAAATGTTATTGTTTGACCGACAAACACATCGGTTTGTAGGTGAATAAAGTAGCTCATTGTTGAAATGTCCCACCCCGTGGGCAAATAAAGAAATAACACACCCTTTCGTCAACATGGACGATGAACTGTTTCACACGAACTCATCCAATATCGGATATAGACAAAATATGAACTATTGGTTTATGTTGGGGCATATACGGGTGAAACACTCCGAGCGGCGTCAAACGCCTACACCGCGATCGGACTTCAAAAACTTAAACAAATACTTTGGTAAGAATGAAAAAACTCGATGTTCATATTTAAAATGACGAAGAGAGAGAGAGAGAACACTTCCATTAAGTTGGGAAAAATTCTTTAACATTACAAAGTACGAAGCTAAACCAACTACAAAAATGGAAAAAATCCAAAAAGGTCTGCCCAAGGAAGAGCACAATAAGTACACAGGGACACTCACATGAAAAAGGGAAAACCTTCACATTACCACGTGTTATATGATGAAAACAACTTTACACACGCATGGACCAAGTCGGCCTACCCACTACCATGTCTTATGTTTAATGAGAAGCCCATTTGAGTAAAGAGCCAAGCCCCGACAGATCTTTCACAAAGTAGGGAAAGCCTGCCCATTACCATGTGTTCATGCAATGAGAAACATCCTTGCGTGCAACACAAAGGAGGAGTATGCCAACACATTACCATGTTCATATTTAGTAAGAGGCTCACTTGGACGACCTCGACTGGCTATACATCTCAGCCTCATCATCCTCGATCGCTGATGACTCTAGCAGAAGAGACTGGTTACGCTGGTCATTAGGCCGCATCATAAAGCCTTTGCCACCAGTAGATCGGGAAGGATCAACATTGATGGCATCGGCCGATTTGACAACGTGGTCAAAACCGAACACCTCCAGTGGAGGGTAGACAAGGATATCCTTAAACTTGACCCTCATCTCCTGAGCAGCCTCCGCACCTTAGGTGTCCTCGACCTTGTTAACCACCATGGTAGCGCAGATGGTCTTGAAGGAGACAGCCGTCCGAAGACGTCCATGAATGCCTCCTCCAGTTGGCCCTACTTCCTCATGGCCGCGTCCTCACCTATTGAAAGAGGGTGGTCACCTCGGCGGCTTTTTTTGAGACCTTAGCCTCAGTTCCCATGGCCCTGTTGAGATTTATCTTGGCCTCAGCCTTCAACAACGGAGCCCCCACCTTGGCGATCTTCTCCTCCTTAGCCTTTCGCTTGGTGCCAGCAGCCTCCTCGCGAGCCTTTTGGAGCGCGGTAGTGTGTGTTGCCAAGAAATCCTCCGTGTTCTTCAGTTGCGCTTGGAGGTCGGTGTTCACTGAGTCGTGGTAGACCATGGAGAGATAGGCCTGAAAAACAAGAAAACAGTTAGTCAGTATGTAAAGATTGAAGTGAATCATCTGGGTCAGACGATGAACCTAATGGATCGACTTTAGCGCGATGTTTTCAAGTAACTCCCATACTCATTTCCATGTCAGCGAGGTCGTCGATGGGACGAAGTGATGGCCGGTGTAGTCCACGACCTTTTCCTTCCGCTCCTTGGTACGTCCAAAGTATACCGGGAAGGGGTGCACCGAGTCCGGCAGCTCCTTCTCAACATCGAAGTCCATTGCGTCCGACTTCTCCCGAGCAGGTTCCTCAGTTGGCTACTCCTTCGAAACCTTCCCTTTGCCCTTGTCCTAGGCAGAGGGGCGAGCTCGCTCCACAGCTCCTTCATTCGAAGTGAACCTAGACTTTGATTTAGTTTGGGGCTTCTTTGAAGAAGTCCTTAGGAGGTCAGCCACCGTCTCATCTACATAAGATATGCGGATGGTGACAGGCTCATTCAAAGAGTTTCCCCTCGTCCTTGAACCTCTAGCAGTCGTGGAGGGCTTCTTCCTCTTGGGCAACCTAGCCGGCATATACTGCAAAAATCAAAGTGACAATAAAACTTAAGAGCATAGTTAATACAAGCGCGAAAGAGTTCGTGAATACTCACGGACTAAAGGAGCTCCTTTGCCTCGAGATCCAGCTCCTCGGCCATCCTTGTATGCACCTCGGCAGTGGAGGTCTTCCCAAGCAAGTCTCGACTCTTCCCATCCGCATTGAGGGTGTCCATCACTGCATCTGAAAAGTAACAAGTGTTACAAGGGACCACACGAAGATGAATGAACTGAAGAAAATAGAGTGCTAATATATCCATGCTCAACATCTGGTTGACCCCTATGAAGACGAGGAAGTCTTCATCCCCCAGCCACCTCTACGCCGGTTGCAAATACAGGGGTATCTTCACCCAAACCTTGGTACCTTGTTGACCCCTCTTCGTCTCCCATCGGATGTACTTCCAGGCGTTGAGGTCAGCTTTGGAGGGACAGCCCCCTCAACCCTCGAATGTCGAGCTCACCGACTCTACCGCATTCTACTTTGAGATACCCTGCGAAACTTTGTCCCTCAAACCCTTGAGGATGACGAAGAGTTATTTACAACCGTAGTTCGAACTGGGACGGGGAGGTCCCACCACATATTCTTGTTTTTTCATAAAATGGAAAAACCCTTCATGTGTGTTACTCGTGGTGATGGCCTTCATGATTGCCGACCAGCGACCCAAGGTTGGTTGGACCTTGCAGTCTGCAATGAAATATGAGATCATCATCCAGCTGTTGGAGCCAGGTCGTAGCGATCAAGATCATAATCTTGCAGGAGAGATAGTGCAAAAGGGTGGAGGGGTAGCCAAAATACGGCCTCACACATCAGCCTGCTCGCCGTAATACATTTCCTCGGCGGCCTCATCACCCTACTGCTCACTCCTGCCCTCACCAACTTTATGTTATTCAGGGATCCTAACATAGTCGTTGTTGAGGACACCCCATAATCAGGAATGCTCCAGCAACACCTGATCTCCTCCAGCGGTCTCCTTGTTTTCTTTGGAGGATCTAAAGCCGACACTTTAGTAGCCATTACTACTCATTGATTGATGAGGTAAGGTGCTCGGCAAGCAACTATAACTCAAGACGACGAAGGGGTTGCTTCCAGCGCTGGAGCCCGAGTATATAAGACAATAAACAAAAGAAAAAATAAATAAAACCAACATGCTGAGGGACAAAGTAGAATCAAGACTTTTAGAGAAAATGACTTTTCGTCTCTTATGAGGATGAAGGGAGACAGGCTCGACAGACGGCGACGTGGACTCGTCCTCGAGTTCATGAGTTTTCCTTTTTGCAGACCTCTTGAGATGAGCAATTCTTTTTCACGCTACCAATTTTCACTTCATTGATCTCCGAGCAAGCATCGGGACCGCCGAGTTTCCCAGGTCTGAGGGCGACTTACTTTTCTAAGGGGGTTTGTTACTACAATTAGCTCCAGGCCTCGCCGAAGGGGGTGGCTTTGTGCATTTTGGGCTCGAAGGAGGGTTGTACCCCGTTCAACGGTTGAAAGAGTTGGGATTACCATAGTTCTCCATTCTTGCCCAAATGCCTCTAGATTCCCGGCATCAAACTCAACCCCGTGACGGTCGAAAGCTTTTAGTGGAAGTTGGTCTATCATGCATTCACCCTTGTCAAGTTGATGAGCTACTTTTTTGTTCCTTGTGGGCTGAAGCACCTAATGTACCTGGCTTTTCGTTTCTGAATTTTCCCCAAGATGTCCCGCTCCCCTTGAGCCAGACTACCAGATGCAAATCCTGGAGGCCAACTAAACAAAACATAAAGAAAAAGCTTCAGAAAAAGAGTTGCAAAGAGATGAAAAATCACCTGAAAAGTCTATACCTTCAATGGAACGAAAGTATCTGGTCGAAGTGGTTGAAGATTTGAGACCGATGTATTTGAAGAATAAAGGATGAAGTACTTACAGATCAAGCTCTTAGGGACATGAATGAACAATGTTGAGGAACTTCAACTTTTGGGAATTTCCTCTCTCTAAAAAGGAAACTTTATCTATCTAAAATTTTCAAGTATAAGGTAAAAAAAAATGAGGAAAGTTGAACCTATTTGTAGAAGCTACACGACGAAACCCTATGCTCACTGACAAGCAAACATGTGTCTGGGATAACCTCCTGCCACGTGGAATCTGTCTCCCTCCTCGTCCAAATTGGCGAGATGAAGCACAAACCTAAAATAGTTTGGAACAGACCTTGGACGACGAAGTCTAACCTAAGTTGAGGGACAAATGTTTGGGCCAATTTTCCTAGGGCCCATGCTGACCACTGACCATGACCCTTTCAAGGGGCATTTTCGAGAATTCGCCATTGATAAGGCATCCTTGGGAGCTCGCTTGCCCACCAAGTGCAGGTATAGAAGGAATGCGACCCTCTAGGAGAAGGACATCGAAATCTATGGGACATTTCCGGATATACTCGTCAGATACGAACATTTCCACAAATGGAGTTGTAAACTTGGGCCCTTACACGCCTAAGGTCCAGTTGGGCCGGAAGAGCGCTCCCATTCCACTAGCAAGTCTCCCAACCCTAGATAGGGATTGGGGAATTAGATCTTATAAAAGGACCTACACACATCCCAAGAAGTTACCCAGAATATTCTCTCATTAATTCCATAATTACTGCACTTCGCTCTCAGCATTAAAGCCAATGGTGCTCGAGTTCGAAGTGCATATCCATACTTTCTTATAACCCCTGGCCTTGCTTGTATTCGAGATTCTCTCTAGTTTTCCCGAACTAACATAGGCATCGGAGGAACGATCCCCAGACAACGCCGGAGGCAGTTTATGTGTTCTCATTTTGAAGGTCACCTCGGACCATTACGAAGTACCTTGGAATTCCCCAGTTCTTGCGCAACCAAAAGAATTCTAACCCTTAGAGTTTCAAGGGACCACTTCGACACCAAAAAACGTCCAAAACAGGAAGCAAGGTCAAGTCTAAACTCCAGCAAATGGCAAGCGGCAATGAAAATGGAGATGGATACTATGTCTCAAAATCACGTCTAAGACTTTGTTCATTTGCCAAGTGGGTCAAGACCCTCTGGGTGCAGATGAAAATAAAGTATTAAGAATGATTAAGTAAAAAACATTATGGTCTTCAAAGTAAGGTTGGTGACCAGGGTCATAGAAAAGTTCAAGGGAATTACTCTTTGTATTTCTTTGAAAGTATTTTTTTGAGGATGATTTATACATGAACCATTCAAAGAGTTTTGTTGATCCAATGAATGATGAGAAGGTATGCAATCTAAAGAGGCTGACCTTTGGAACGAAATGCATCCCGAAGCTGGGATCTGCATTTTGATATGGCCACAAAGGGCCTACTTAGTTGTTGAAAACTGCCATGTTTTTAGAATAAAAACTACGAAAACACGAAATTGTGTTCAAATAACCCATTTCTCCATTTCATTGTTAGAAAAATAGAAACCCGTGTTTTCTACATTTAAACTACAAATATGAAAACACACTTGAGATTTTTTGGGCTGGTACTAAAGAAAGCCCATGTTTCCCTTAGTTTCGGAATTGGGAAGCACAGAGGAGGGGATTTGAGAATTAAATGACAGACCCAACCCCCCCTCTTTAATTTTCTAATTCAATGGGTTATATCTCTCTTCTCGTATACTATTATAATGTGTACATCTTGCTCATTTGACCTCTCTCTCTCTCCTCCTTATCAACTAACTTTCACTTCTCAATGCTCTATTCGCTCACTTCTTCTCCCTCAGAATTGCACTTCCATTTAACTTTTTGTCCCACTTCTTTCTTTCTATTTGTAATTCACAACTTAATGTGAGTAATTTTATTTTATTAGAAAAAATAGGGGTTCAAAGGGAAAAGCAACTTGAAAACAAGATCAAAGATAATTCATTCTGTAATAGGTAAATCTTTTTTGTTTAAGATTTTTGTTTTCAAACTTGGGGATCGTACGGCACGGTCCTCTCTCAGGAGATGGCGGAAGTTGAATATAGGCACACGTCCCCCCACGGAAATGGTGCGTGTTTTTGAAAATTTGTTATGTATGTTACTTTTTCTTTTTAAGGTGCTAAATGGCACAAATGGGGTGTTATTAGAGTCGCTACATTATTTTTAGGAAAAAAGAAAAGAAACCATTCTTTTGACTGCTCGGTCTTAAGACCAAAGTCTAAGTTCGGGGGTGATGGCATGAATTGGACATGGAATGCATCCAATTTGCCCGTTTTACAACGGCCACTAATCGCGATTTAGGAAATTCATATAAAGTAATTAGGTTCCCTTCAAAGTATGTTTTAACCTTAATGTTAATCTAAGTCATATACAACTCAACTACTTAGGTTATGACTTTAAACATGCATCCACAATAATTCATGTCCAAAAGCAAATAAAACAAAATAAAGTCCTTAGGAGGGTGGATTTATTGAATGGGTAATGTACATCAAAAAGAGATAAATAAAAGAAAAATAACT
>ONZA01016436.1:8585-19357 GCA_900322205.1 Kewa caespitosa | reverse complement strand
GGAAAATGGACCAAATTTTTTGAAGGGTTGGACCGAGGACCGGATCGGAACCCCGTTTGACCGGTCCAATCCGGACCGGAACCCCGTTGACCGGTCCGGTCCGGTCCATTTTTCTAGTCTGGACCGGATTATGATCACCTCTACTAGTATCCCAAGCCACGTGATAGGCTTAGGAAAAGATTGTAGGCCTTGGAAGCTCATAAATACTCTACATATCCCCCAAGTGAGGGATTTTCATACGTTTTCTTGTGGTGAGTGAGTGCGGTGTTTGAGAAGTCCTTTTTCGTTGGTAGAAGTCGTAGACCTGCAAACCTAGCTTCATGTGCTTTTTCGGGTTGCTTCGTGCCACCTTTCAGAGGTTCTTTTATGCCCTAGCTCGTACTTTCCCGTTCGTATTTTTTCTCCATGAACGATGCCTTGAATGATGCCTCAGTACCTTCCTTTTGTTTCTAATGGATAATGTAATAGTTGTCTCATCCGATTCGTAGGTCAATGAGGTGACCTGTAAATTTCATCCCGGTTCGTCACTATAGCGATTTTCGGTGCGCCAAACCTAGGAATATATCCGTAGGTTCGCCCAGTCATAGGGGCTCCATGGAACCAGCTTTACGGGGAAAGAGATCCATTTACGAGGCCGCAAATCTTCCTTCGAGCGGAGGGCGAGGAGATCGCCCCGCTAGATGTCATTCTAGCTGAACCTGTAGGAACTCTAAAGGTTCATTTAAAGTTGATACTTGTAGCTCCACAGGACCTTCCCCCTTCCCCCGAATCCCCAAAACGAGGGTGGAGGATGACAATAATTAGCTTAAGCCCCCTGAGAAAGTAAATCTGAGATTGTTAAACGACCCACAAACTCCCTTGCAGTTTTGTCAAAAGATATCCAGGGTTCGGGCCATGGAAGTGGAAGATAGGGGTCCCATTTTAGATGATGTAGAACTGATATGCCTTGCCCCTCCTATGCATGTGGACAAGGGCACAGCTCCTCTTCCTAAGGTGAAGAAAACCGACATGCCGCGCATCGAAAATTCGAATAGAGACAGGGATTCCCCTTAGCCGAACTTAGCTTCAATCGGAGCCCAATCCCAAAATTTGAAGGACGAAAGAGAGGAGGTACAGATTTTTTTCCCCTCCTCCCTCTTTTCGTTGTTATAGCCTAAAGGGGGAAAAAGCATTTGTTATTGGTTCGCGGAGTTTTTCTGGTAAGCTCGAATACTTACGTTCTTCATTATGTTTTTCTTTTGTTTTTCTTTCTAGTTTGGTTGCTAGTCATGCTTGCTTATGCCATTCTTCAATATGACCAGAAAGTATAATCACCAGGGGAAGTCTAGGGGATGACATCAAAAGGATAGGTTGTCCCAAGCCCAAGACTTAGTAAGGGATGATAGTAAGGGCTCACCCAAAATTGATGCCTTCACAGCCATGTCATCCTTTGAGGTATCCGATGAAGAAGCGGAGAGAGATAAGGAGGCTGCCAAGGCCTTAATGCCCTCCCCTGCTTGTGATGGGTTGGTTACCGAGGCAGTTAGGAATGCCAAGGCTTGGGATGTTGAGGCCACTGAAGAGGAAGAAGGTGAAGATGATGCCGAGGCTTCAGGCGTGAGCGTGGCGATGGAGGATCTTTTCAAGGTTGGATAAAATACCCTCAAATCATTTTCAGAGCCCAGTAGTTGTGAAGCCAAAGGGAAGAAAGGAGGGCCAACGAGGAGTGGTCAGATTCATTCCAAATGGAGGGATGCCCCGGCTTGCGCCATAGATGCGGAGTATTGCATCCAAAATCCTTTCAGCATTCGTATCCCTGGAGAAAACGATGTCATCACTCATCCCCCTCCCGGGTCAATCTATGTTTATGAGGACATGCTTGATCTTGGGATGTGGTACCCGCTTGCCCCTTTTATTGTGGAGATGCTAAGTCGTCTGAAGATGGCATCTGTACAGGTGGTTCTGAATTCTTGGGTGGCTATGTTTACTTTCCTGGAGGTCTGCAGGATCAAGAAGAAGAGGCTACGCTTTTGGCCTTCAAGCACCTCATTCATAGATTCCCGCTAGTTGCCGGTAGGTTCGTGGCTTTTTATCCGGCCAAACCTTTCACTTTAGGTAGAAATGGAAGGCAGATTGGAACCATTAATGGAAACCTAGGTTCGTGTGAAATCATGACGAGGATGGATGGGGATTCGATTGGGGAGTGGAACTTTGCTGGCCCCGAAAAGAAATCCTGGCTGGAGAAGAATCTTCTTTTTCATTCCAACAGGGACATGCCGATTATGGACTACATCTAGATGAAGGAGAAGGTGGGTGCAAAAAACATTTCCAAGAACTAACAACCGGCCCTAATGTTCTTCCGAAACGAGAGCTTCCTGGTCTATGCGGAGCTCAACAAAGCTCTTACTCTAGGTATCGTTTCTCAACATACTTTTCTTACTTGTTGATAAGTTGCTCTAACCCTAACTGCTAGTCTTTTCACATACGAGGCTGAGGAGACTCTGAGGAGGTAGGCCAATTACAAAGAGATGATTGGCATGGCTGGGGATGACGAGGTCATCATTGGCCTCTTGCAATCGATGGAGACCAGTTCGTTCGGAAGCCTCTCCCAGTCGAAGGTAAGCTCTTTCCTTCTTACTTGGTTCTTTTTTTTTGTTTGTGGATGAATTGGATGAATTCGTTGCTAAAACCTCCTTCTTGTTTAATCGAAGAAGAAGAAGAAGTCTGAGAGTTCTTCTACTTTATCTCCTCCCATAGCTGCGAGTGAAGCAGAAGCCAAGGATGCCAAAGCTAGCCAGCCTCCTCCTTTAGCTTCGTCTTCCCAGACCAAGTACCATGACTCTAAGCATAGGGTGACGGAGCTGGAAGCCAAGGTGGAGAGGCTGGAGGTAGATGTGGAGAAGTTGAAGAGTCTCAAGAAAGAAGTTGAGGATCAAAGGACAAAGGCTTCTTTGGTGGGGCAAGCCCTGAAGAAGAATGTAGCATAGGTAGAGGCTTAGGTCAAAGAGAACCTACAACTCTATTGGTCCCTCACCAGTCTTCGAGGCTCTATAGCGCACCTTTTTGCAAGGCAGGTGAGCTCCTGACGCCATGTTGTTTTCCTTAGGTTTGGTGATGTGACTAATCTGTTAAAGCTGAGCCGCCAGGTCAATCTTCACGTTGTCTCTCGCTTTCTGGGTTGGAAGAGATGTCTTCCAAGGCCCAGGCTAAGTATCGAGCTTGGAACAATTTTATGCGGGTGGTTCATTGCCAGGCTCCGCCTGGCACAGTTGAGGATGCATCCGTTCCCACTTCTGATGACGATGATACCAAAAACTGCGGGCGAGGTGATGGGGTGGACGAAGCTAGCTTTGGGGAAGATGATGTTAATGAGGCTAGGAAGTCGCCTAGGGTGACGCTGACCTAGGGATTGCAGATGAGGTGACCAGGGTACTACTGACCATGAGGCCTCAAGCGAGGCTAGCTAGGGTGCTAAGAATGCTACTAGGTGGAACACAACACTACCCACGAGGAGGATCAGGATTGTAGTTCTTGTTTTTTGTTTTGTTGGGAAGACTTGGTCGTTTTGATTTGTTTCGGCCCTCTGTTTATGGCCTTTGGTTCTCTTTTGGACAAGTGTTTTTGGCATTATGGTTCTTTTTGTCTTGATGTTTTTTGGCTCTTGTATTTTGAACAGGTAGATGGTTCCTTTGCTTAAGCATTAGTGAAGAAAGCCCTTGCTTTAAGCCTTGACTTTAGCTTTCACTTGATATATGCTTCTTGTTGTTGCTTCTGTATGCTGATCCCAGCCAAGTGAGTTATGGTGCTCAGGACTTTGCTAACCTTGACTGCGCGAAGCAGTGGTTCTTGTGGACTCCCTATTCCCCTCTGCCCCGGAGCATCATGACGATCTTGAGGTACAATGTGTGAACATAGCACCAATGTTCCTCCACATTTAATGAATTTGTTGAGTTAGATGCCTCGAGCGAATTTTCAGCCAGTAGCGCTGCATTCCCAGGCTTCATGTAGGTTATCCCCTGAAATCTGGGTCTTCGGAAACGTTATTTCCATGTGTGGCACATCCCCCATTCTTCGCTTCATCGTGGCCATATATCTTTTTTCCCATTTTGGCTATAAAAAGAGGGGTCTCCATTAACCAACTTGCATCATTTCCCTTGCTCGCTCATTCTTGTCATGCCAAAAGGAAATTTTTCTCCCCATGACTCTGCAACTTGTTCAACGTCTCTAGGGTCGAGAACCTAGGTTCGTCTGCAACTACATTGATCATAGGGGAACTGACCCTGTAACTTAATACTTAAAGCTTCTTAACGATTGGGACCAAAGTAGGTCTTATTTTCCTTACTCATGTGTTCCCCTGGGGGCATATCAAAACTTCACTTGCCCCTCAAGGGGCAAACCATTATCTAACATAGGATTGCTCCTAACCCATGTGACTTTTCTATTTGTGTTATTGGGAAGTTATGATTTTAGAAAATGGGCAATCCTAGTACTCCGTCATCCATGCCTTTAGGAGGCGGAGTTTTGCACGACCCCTTCTCCCTCCTGGACTGACAAAGTTGACCCTGTGAAGACTGAGGGAGGATAGGGGAGACATGAACCAAGCTGGGTGTTAGTCTCTTGCCTCCCATGAATAAAGATGACCTATCTCTCCTTAGTCCATTGGAAGCAAGACTTCAGCATTTCCCCTAGGTGTGCCAATGGGCTAAGATGCTGGCTAAAGACCAACTCTTTCCCCTTAGGTACGTCAATGGGTGAAATTTGATTGCTTTCTTTTGGGCTCGGGGGTAGCTCATATCATTTTTGTGGAGGATGCGTATGACCATCAACACTTGGGTGGAAACCAAACCTCGATATTTTACCACTCTAGGCCAATCCATTGAGGCCACAACCTGGGTGATGAACCTGCAACCGACAAACCTGAGAACTTCACCTACCCTAGCGACACTGAAGAAGACGACGAAGCTGATCATCTTGGTATTTTTCTTTCTTTGTATCGAATTGATTTCATGTAATAGCTAGCTTGAATTACTTTTCCTCCGTAAAATGTAACTTAGATCAATAAAGGAAATTACTTTTCTTCTTGCCTGTGCCAGCTTTCTTTTCATCGCCTTTCACTTACTTTTTCTTTTTGCTCTCGTCTATTGCCAAATTGCAATCTTCATCGAAGAAGCCAGGTTCGAGCTACTCCTGGCTCCAACATGCTTTGCATAATTGCAATTGTTTTTTTGCAAGCTTTACAACCCGTTTTGAGTTGAGTTGAATAACTTAAGTTGGATGGTAGGTCAGGAAACCTGTTGTAAGTTTGTAGACCCAGTTTGAATACTAGGTTTGGAGACCTATAGTAAGCTCAAAAGCTTAAATCGAATGCTAGGTTTGGAAACCTATTGCTATGTTTGAAAACATAGATTTAATGCTAGATCCGGGGAACCGTTGTTAAGTTCGAAAACTTAAAATGAATGGTAGGTTCAAAGACCTATCATTAAGTTAGAGAACTTAAACTGAATGCTAGGTCTGGAGACCTATATTGTTAAGTTTGAAAACTTGAATTGAATGCTAGGTCCGGAGACCTATGTTTTTAAGTTAGAAAACTTACATTGAATGCTAGGTTCGAATACGTGTGTCGTTAAGTTCAAAAACTTAAATTGAGTGCCACGTCTGTAGACCTGTGTCCTTAAGTTCGTACATTTAGATTGAGTTCCAGGTCCGCAAACTTGTGTTGTTAAGTTCGTAGACTTAAATTGAGTGCCAAGTCTTGAGACCTGTGTTCTTAAGTTCGAAAACTTAAAGTGAATGCCAGGTCCAGACATCTGTTTTGTTAAGTTCAGAAACTTCAGTGAAGAAAACACGACGATAGGCATAACACTTCTTTCTCATTGATTTCCGAAAACGGGATGTTTACGGGGTCCCACCCGTTAAATGAAAAGATGGAGCTGTTTAGGGATCCCCACCCTGGCGTAAGCAGTAAAGGATAAGTAGGCTATTGAATGGTGCCCACTCTTATGGCTGGATAAGTTGGCGGTTGGAGGGTACCCTTGCTTGCACTGGTCTAGCATCATCAAGCTCGATGCTTCCTCAACTTGTCAGCATCCCATGGCCTAGGGATTTTGTTCCCCTACACGTCTTCCAATTCAAAGGCCCCGGGTCTTATTACCTTGGATATCCTATAGGGCCCTTCCCAATTGGGAGTTATCTTCCCTTGCTCCCTCCCATGACTAGTGCTTTCAGTCTTTCGCAGCACAAGATCATTCAGGAGGAGAGGTCTTGCCTTAACCCTTGCATTATAACCATTGGCCATTCTTTACTTGTAGATCTCCATTCTTAGCAAAGCATCCCACCAAATCTCAGGTAGTAAGTCTAGGGAATACATTAGCTTCTCACCGTTACATTCTTTACAAAAGTGGGAGCATGAGTGGGTATCTTAAACTCTATGGGGAGCACAGCTTCGGATCCATAGACCAATATGAAAGTTGTTTCTGCAGTTGTTGTTTTTTCAGTTGTTCGGATTGCCCATAGTACTTCACATGGCTTTTCTACCCATAGCCCCATCGCATCCTCCAACTTCTTCTTCATCTTAGTCAGAATGATCTTCTTGGTTGACTTTGCCTGCCCATTTGATTGGGACCTGGCCACCGCCGTGAATTGGGCTCAAGTTCCAAACCCATCCAAGAACTCGACCAGCTTCGACGTGTTGAATTGTCTTTGGTCATCAAATATTATCCCTCAAGAGCGCTGAACCTGGATATCACGCTCTTGCAGATGAACTTTCTTACTTCAGCTTCCGTGATCAACCTAAGTGTCTAGCATCCACCCACTTTGTGAAATTATCCATAGCCGAACTTGAATTGGCAAGGATCTTGGGAAAATGACCCCAAGATATCCATTCCCCAAAGGTTGAAGAGAAGGGGCTTCGATATGGGAGATATCTCTGTGGATGGAAGTCAGGTATATTTACATGGATTTAGCTCTTCTAACCCCTGGAAACCACTCCTATTTGCATCTCCTCGCATCGTCCGTCACTAGTCTTTGGTTTTCAGGGCTTTTTGGGCTAGAGTTGTTCCTTTGTGCGACCCACATGACCCCTCATGAAAATCTTTAAGGATCGTTTCTCCACTGTGAAGTGGGAGACATCTTAGGAGGGTATTTCCAAATGTGCGCTTGTACAGAATTCCCTCTCGATAAACAAACCACTTAGAGCGGGATTGCACCTGCTTGCCACTGCGTTATCTGCTAGGAGGACACTATCACACAGTTAGTTTATGATGGGGACCATCCAATTTTTGGAACGGCCTGATAGTTCTTCATTCTGCTTGATATTGGGTTGTTCTAGGATCTCTCAAACGATCAATCTAGGAATGCCTTCCACAGCCGAGCTGACAAGCCTAGCCAGGGCATCGGCGCACTGATTTTCAAAACGTCTATTCCAACTTTCCCTTTTCCTTCTTTGCAATTTCGTCTTTGACTCTCCTCAAGTAGGTCTTCATGTTCTCCTCCTTGGCCTCGAATCTCCCCATTTACCCAAGAGACAACCAGTTGAGAATTCCTTTTGATCACCAGATACTTCCCCTTACTGCCTTAGCTATGTGTACCCCGACCAATAGGACTTCGTACTCAGCTTCATTGTTAGAGGACGGGAATTGGAACCTCAGAGCGTATTTGAAGGTATCTTCTGGGAAAACTATCAACACTTCTGCCCCGCTTCCCCATTTACAAGCACACGCGTCTACACTAATTTTCCAATTCATAGCCACATCTTGGTCTGCGAGGGGTGTGAGTTCGGAGACAAAGTCAGCCAAAGCTTGGAACTTAATGGCCCTTCTAGGCTCGTAGGAGATTTCGTATTGAGAGAGCTCTGATTACCACTTCTAGATTCTACTAGCTCGTTTTATGCTCCGTACCGCCGTCTTAAGGAGCTGGTCAAATAGTTCGACAATAGGGTGTGATGCAAAGTATGGTCGCAGCTTTGTGGCAGTGATGAGGATGGCCAGGGCAAATTACTCTATCGGAGAGTATCGATACTCATCCCCGGTCAAAGCATGGTTGGTGAAATAGACGAGGTGTTGCATCTTCTAGTGCTCGCATACCAAGGTCGAGGCTACTGCGTGTGGAGAAACTGCCAGGTAAAGTTACAGCTTCTCCCTGGTTTTTGGCCTGATTATCCTCGGTAGATTTTCCAGATGATCCTTTAGTTGTTCGAATACCTTGTTGGCATCGTCGACCAAGAAGAATGGGATGTACTGGTCCAATGACCTTGACATGAATCTGTTGAGTGCTGCCACACATCCAGTAAGCCTTTGAGTCTCCTTTAGGCTCTTTGGTGGCTTCATGTTCACAATGCTTCTACCTTGTAAGGGTTAGCCTGGATCCTATGTTCGTTCACCATGAATCCTAAGAACTTCCAACTCTTGACCCTAAAGACGCACTTCTTTGGGTTAAGCTTCATCTTGTATTTCCTCAAGGTCTCAAAGGTTTTCCTAAGGTCACCGATGTGGTTTAGTGCCCTTTTTCTCCATACAATCATATCGTCGACTTAAGCCTCAATGTTCCTTCCGATATGCCTTTTGAAAACCTTGTTTACCAAACATTGGAAGGTAGCCCCGGTGTTCATGAGCCCAAAAGGTATCATCACATAGCAATACACTACTTGATCAGTGACAAATATCATCTTGTCTTGGCCCTTTGGATTCATGAAGATCCGATAGTACCCATAGAAGGCGTCCATCAAACTCAACAACTCATGTCCGGTCGTGGAATCGACCATCTTGTTGTTCCTAGGGAATGGTTGCTCGTCTTTCTTACATACCTTGTTCAAGTTGGTGACATTAATGCACATCCTCCAAGTGTTGTTTGCCTTCCTGACCATCACCACTTTGTCTAGCCACACCGGAAATTGGCAATCCCCTGATGAAGGATGCTTCTAGTAACTTCCTAAACTCGATGGCCGCAACCTCACTTCTTTCGGACCCAAGTTTTCACAGCTTCTGCTTAGCGGGGATAACCTTTTGGTTTGTTCCAAAGTTATGTTGGATGATAGTTAGGTCGACTACCGACATTTTCTTCGGAGAGAATGCGAACAAGTTTAAGTATTCATGCAAGACTAACACAAGGCGGGCTTCCAACCGTGACTCCATGTTTGCACCAATGAAGGTGGTGCGCGTAGGATCTTCACTGTTGAGTAGAATTTCCTTCTTTCCCTCTACGGGTTCAGGCCTTTCTTTCTCCATCTTTTCCCCTTGCGATTTACCACCTTCGTTAGGAACGTCTCTACCACCATGCATAACTTTTCTTTCCCCTTGTTCAGGGTCTTTTGTCTTTTGGCCTCGGGGGGCTCTTGTGGGTTCGATACCTTAGATGGATGAGTGGAGAAGCACCAAACATAGCATTCCGTAGCTATCTTCTGATCGCCTAAAACTTTTCCAATCATTCGATTATCCTTCTCGGACTATATGATCATCCAGGCCATGTTCAGGGCAGCGTTGATAGAGTTAAGATTCAGTCTACCTAGTATAATGTCGTACGCGCGGTACGTCCACCACTAAGAAGTCTATGATCTCATGCCAGCCCGAGCCCTTTGGTCCGATCCTCAAGGGGAGTTGGATAGTTCTAATGGGATGAGTCTCATTTCCTTCGATCACAACCACTGTGTAGATGATGGGAAGAAGCTTTGTAGCTCCTTCAAGCACGTCAGTGTGATGATATGTGCTGAGCTTTTCGAATCTACCAACATCCTCTTCATCAAAACATTAGCTATCTTGAGGTCAATCACTAAGGGATCATGGTGGGGAGTGTACAACACCCTGGCATCAGACTCCTCAATGGTAATTATGAGGGGCTTCCTCGTCGGCTGAACCTGGACTATTATCGCCTGCAGTGCCATCCTTATGTGGGCTTTGCGCTCTTTTCTGGTCACCATCCAAACTGCAGGCTCGCCAAAGCTCATCTTACATTCTGAAAGGTGCTCATCATCATTCGACTCCCCTCCCTAGCGTGACTGCTGCTTGGGGTTGGTTCTTCCATGTCCGACACTTCTTGACAAGTTCGTTCAGTTGTCTCGTAAGCTCAACTAAATCCTTTGTCAAGTGTCCTCCTTTTGTCTATCTTGTCATAGACCTCCTCTTGTTTCCCTTCGAACAAGATCTTGATCGGTTTGAACTTTCATTTGTGCTTGTTATTACCCCCATCGAACACTGCATATGTTTCTTGTCACTTTCCTCTGTCACTCTTTGAGTAGTTGTTGTTTTGAGGGCCAAGAGGGGGGAGGGGGGTGGACGTATCTCCTATCGAACTCATTGTTTCCTGTCCCCAAAGAATGTCCACTTTATTTTTGGCACAAAGTTTAATGTAGATATAAAATGACTAACATGCCCGTGTGGGACCCTTGTGCAAGCTATGGAGAGTTGGCCCTCCATTTATTTTGTGAGAGAAAAGTTTAGGTGATATAAGGGTACTATTTAGTTTATTTCTTTTGAAGGGAAGGATACTACTGGATTTGAAATGACAAAAATTATAACAAAATAGTAAGTGAACAATTAACTGGTGACATCCCAAATAAGAATAGGGGACAATCTTTAGATGAGGGAGGGAGTATTAATTTATTACTAGCCTAGGCGAATTTGATGTGCTTCTCATTACCGGGATTCCTTTCAGTTGACAAGCAAAGATTGGACTAGGCAAATTTTCCTTTTAAGATGAAGAATGGTTTGACATTTTTTTTAAATTTTTTTAATGGTGATAACAGGTTTTCACGAATCACATCTTACTTCACTCTCGATAATCTATCATATTGAGAATTGGAT
>ONZA01016432.1:1485-12311 GCA_900322205.1 Kewa caespitosa | reverse complement strand
AGAGAGAGAGAGAGAGAGAGAGAGAGAGAGACAAGGAGAATTTTCTGCTCATGGTTGTTTCCTTACCTTTTTTCAAGGAGGACACCAACCTCGAAATACATGGGTGTCCACAAAAAAATCAAAATCATAAAAGCCGAAGAGCATGGTGCTCACCCACAAAGCATTCCTTTCAAGGACATTCATATTAAACAGATCCATGTCTTGTCCACGTGACTCACGACTAGGTCTAATACCATATCTTTTTTTTTCATCTTATACCAATTGCACAAAAAGAAAGAAAATTTAGGCATACGGAAGGCCTTCACATTCTTCCTCATCTTAAGGATCCCCACACAAAAATAAGCCCATGCCTCAGCCATGGCTAGGTCTAAGACAAGAGCTTCTGATTTCTCTTTGCATCAAAAAAAAAAAAAAAAAACAAACAAGAGAATGAACCTGAAAGGCCTCGATTATACCATCAAATTGTCGAGTCACTTTCTCATCCATTCAAAAAAGACTTGCTTCTCGTCATGCTTAGAAAGCCCGCTAGATCAATCATCCAAGCTACTGCATCTAGGCAAAAATTAGGGAAACTCAAAACTTTTTTGAACTACGTTCGGCCTAATTCCCACACGGATACGTAAGAAACATCTCACATTCTAGATGTGGCCGATATCATTCACAAAAGAGCCGTTTTGAAAGGGCCATTGACACATTCCATCAAAGTTTCAATATTATTATTTCCATTCAAAATAATCCTTTAACCCAAAAGACTTGGACTTGGAATTTTCACCGTTTTCATCAACCATGCTCACCATTCATCTCATGAAATCATCACATCATGTCTCCCATGATCCCAAGGCTCACCTATAATCATGCAATTTGAGCACCACACTATCATAAAAATAAACACAAGCTTCTATCCAAGTGTCACCTTGGGCAAGCCAAGTCCATTCAAGCCTTTCACCCTGGACAAGCCAAGTCCATTCATACATCACCTTGGACAAGCTAAGTCCAATTGAGGCTTTAGCCTTAGGGTTCCTATACTTTAGGCTCTTTGCACCTTCATCAATACATTCAATAAGCATCTCATCTCATGAGAATCCCCATCTCCACATGAGAAGGTGACACACATATTAGAAATGCGCTCCACTAGAGCATTTCATGCAAGGGTGACTTACAAAAAAGACCAAGAAAAATTAGTCGCGCCTCGAGCACCCTAGCAAAGCATGGCCTTATCATCGACCACTACATCAGATAAGTTTTTCATCTCTCCTATTACGAACAAATTTGTGTCATAAAAAAAAGAGAGCCATCTAAGCTCAAAGATAAATGACACATACCATGATAAGCATACTAGGCACATTGCTTAACACGTGTCATAGGTGATAAAACGAACATACATGCAAACAAGGCATCATTACCTTATACATGTCGTACAGAAAGTGCTCAAGAGATGAGTCAATGTTACAAATGCCATGCCTAAACAAAAAAAAACAGCAATCCAACATTGTCACTCGAATACGTGGAAGGACAAAAAAAAAAAGAAAAAAAAGTCCTTTCTTATTGGCTTAATCAGTCAGTAAAAGACGAGAAATTATTTTGACCCAAACGGTCAATAAAATGCAATTCTGACTTGGGTAGTAAATAAATATCCAAACACATTTATTCATAACCCGGGTTATCAATAAATGCCCAAACACATATCTTTCTGACCCGGTTAGTCAATAAATGCCATAATTCACATTATGCTCACTCGCTTAGTCAATAAATACCCATGTTCCCAACACAAAATCATTTCCGACCCAAGGATGTCAATGAACTCCTTCAAATCCATTTCCGACCCCTGGATGTCGATAAACTCCTTCAATTCTATTTCCGACCCCAGGATGTCGATAAACTCCTTTAAATACATTTTTTGCCCAAGGATGTGGATAAACACCTTCAAATCTATTTCCGACCCCAGGATATTGTTAAACTCCTTCAAACACATTTTGATCCCAGGATGTCGATAAACTCCTTCAAATACATTTCTGACCCTAGGATGTCGATAATCTCCTTCAAATATATTTTTGGCCTAGGATGTCAATAAACTCCTTCAAACACATTTCTGACCTCAGAATGTTGATAAACGCCTTCAAATCTATTTCCAACCCCAGGATGTCGATAGCTCCTTCACACACATTTTTAACCTCAGGATGTCGATAAGCTCCTTCAAATCTATTTTCGACTCCACGATGTTAATGAACTCCTTCAAATCTATTTCCGAACCCAGAATGTTGAGAAACTCCTTGAAAGGCATTTTCGACCCCAGGATGTCGATAAACTCCATCAAACACATTTTTGACCCCAGGATATTGACAAGCTCCTTCAAATATATTTTCGACCCCAGGATGTCGATAAAATCCTTCAAACACATTTTCGACCCTATGATGTGGATAAACTCCTTCAAATCTATTTTCGACCCAAGGTTGTGGATAAACTTCTTCAAACACATTTCCGGCCACAGGATGTCAATTAACTCTTTCAAATCTATTTTCGACCCTAGGATGTCGATAAACTCATTCAAACACATTTCCAACCCCAGGATATTGATAAACTCCTTTAAATCTATTTCTAACCCTAGGATGTCGATAAACTCCTTCAAATCCATTTCCGACCACAGAATGTCGATAAACTCCTTCAAACACATTTCTGACCCTAGGATGTCGACAAACTCCTACAAGCACATTTCCGACCCAAAGATGTCGATAAACTCTTTCAAATCTATTTCCGACCCCATGATCTCGATAAACTAGTGCAAACTCATTTCCGACCCCACGATGTCGATAAACTCCTTCAAATCTATTCTGACCCCAGGATGTTGATAAACTCCCACAAACACATTTCCGATCTTAGGATGTTGATGAACTCGTTCAAATCTATTTCCAACCTCAGAGGTCGATAAACTCCTACAAACACATTTCTGACTCCAGGATGTCGATAAACTCCTTGAAATCAAATTCTGACCCCAGGATGTCGATAAACTCCTACAAACACATTTCATACCCTAGGATATCGATAAGCTCCTGCAAACATATTTCCGACCCCAGGATGTCGATAAGCTCCTACAAATACATGTCTGACCCCAAGATGTCTATGAACTCTTCGTCCATTTTATCTTGACCCAGGACGTCACTAAAAGCCGTTATACTACAAAATCATCCTTTACGAAGGATAAGGGAATGTACCTTTTAAAACATACATGTTCAGGTACCCACTCGTTAAGCTAAGTGCACACAACACTTGCAAAAAATACGTACTTTGACCTTCGCTGCTCGGCGCCTCGGTCAAAGTGGGGGCTTCTATTGTCACCAAAATAGTGTCCCCCAAATGACCCTATGATGATAAATAGTCTACAATACTATTTCCAGATACTTCTAATACGCAAAATAATAAAAGCTGAAGTCAACCAAAGTCAAAGGGCAAAATGGTCATTCCACCTCACCCTTGAAGCTTCTAGACTCTTCCCTCAACCTTCCCGGCCAAGGAAAGTCAAAACGTAACGCACGAGAGAATTCAAGGGCCAAACGATTTTGAACATATTCGCTGCCCAACTAGCGATTACCAGGAAAATCATTTGGCACCCATCGAATATCACCATATTCGCTGGGTCTTGCAACGATTTCTTTCATATTCATCATCTGTTGATGTTTCCTAACTGTTTCACCTAGGTGCATGGTTCATTTTTCAACGAATATCACCATATTCTCTGGGCACTGATCGTATATAGGCATAATCGTCATGTCCCCGAGCTAATTCCTTCATATTCGCTGGGCCAAGGTGCATTAAAATTTTCAATCCTATATAAACTCATGCATTAACCATACAACATATACATCAATTACAACCTAAACCGCTGCTAAAATTTTCCCAACAACCAAAATACATCTTCTTAAGGCTTTGGTATTTTTTTAGTATTTTACATAATTTTCCTAATGCCAAAAAACACAAAAAAAAGCCTTAAAACACAAAAAACGCAACACAAAATTTAGCGTACAAGGAATTTCAGTGAGAATCCCGACCAAAGGTAGACTCCCGAGGGTTCTCCCCTCCTTTTTGTTCTTTTTATTTTCATTTTATTTCTTTTTATGTCAAGAAATTAGGTAAAATAATAATTTAATATTGTCTTCTTTAATTTTAGACATATTTTTTATTTTCATCATTATGTCATGAACAAATATTTTTCTTCATTTTCAAGTCATGAATTTGGGATAATAACAATTTAATGTTATTTTTCCTAAACAAAATGGCTTTATTTTCTTTTATGTACATACGTATTTTCATTACTTTTGGAAAATGACTTAGAAGACATTTAGGTTAACTTAATTTTGGAATCAAATCAAATAACAAAAAGTTCCAATTCGAAAGTAGTGGCCGTTCGTAAGAACGGGCAAATTAGATGCATTCCACATCCATTTTCTACCATTGCCCCGAACTTGAACTATAGTTAAAAGACTAAAAGGGGTCAAAAGATGATTTCCTTATTTTCCTAAAATAAGGTGGCGACTCCAAACACCCCTATCGTGACATTTAGCACATTATAAAAAATTACAACTTTATCCCCATAAACACTCACCCATTTCCGTGGGGGTACGCGCGCCTTATTCAACTTCCGCCTTCTCGTGCGAGTGGGAGGGTCGTGGCCCCTACATAAAGTCTTTTCCTTTGACCCTTGTCTATCCTATGGTCAGTTGTCAATTAACGACTATATGGACCTGGAGAGTCAGTTCCCTGACGACTTGGAGGTGAACCAGGGGCAGAGGAAGTCGAGGCTGCCGCCAAGGAGCCTGATGAGACTGTTGCTGCTGCTGGTTCTTCTCCAAAAGATGCTTGTCCAAGATAATATATAATTTTTGTATTTTTTTTTTTTTTGTAGTTTGTAGATTTTTTTCCTTTCTTACAGGAGGCTCTTCTATGCCCCCGTCATTTTTGTAACGAAGGTGATTAGAAATGAAAAAAACTGCTCTAATTGGCTTCGTCTTTGATTGTGTTTCACCTCGTTTTCACCTTTTTGCTAGATTTGTTTAAGTGTTGAATGTCGAGAGTTAATGGTGAGGAACCCTTTTCTAGGGTTGCCCCATTTAAGCAAAACTAGTATAACTAGCATAACTTCCTCGTTTCGCGTTTGAGGTCAATTACATTTGTCTCTGAGGTGGGGTTTCGTCCTTTTGAGTTAGGACGTATATTCATTTGCTCCCAGTGTGGGGTTTTGTCCATTCGTGTTGGGAAATTTTCTATTTATTTCCCCCAGGGTGGGGTCTCGCCCTTTCGTGTTACGACATTTTGTCATTTGCCCACAAGATGGAGTTTTGTCCATTCATTTAGGATATTTTTCATTTACCCCCGGGTGGGGTTTTGTTAATTCATGTTAGGAAACTTTCATTTTCCTCAGGGTCGAGTTTTATCAATTTTACGTTACAGTTTAGCATAAAAGTTAAACGGCTACACAAGGACAAGAGGTCATGTAACTGCGCATTTTCATTCATAGGTTTTTAGGGGTGCCGCCCCGTTTTCCAAAGTCCTTTACAAAGAAGGATAGGAGGTTGTTTATGGGTGTCTACCCCATCAACTAGAAAACTAAAAGTCTAGGAATAAAAAATGATAAGAGGCTGTTTCTTTTTGGCGTGGGGGAGGGGGGGTTACCCTGACGAGGCTCCATGACGAGCAACTCCCTTACATGAATAATTTCTGCAAGTCGTTGATGTTCCAGGGCCTAACTATCTTCTTTCCATCTAGGGTTTCCAGCCTGTAGGTCTTCGGGTTTATCACTTCGATCAGCCTGTAGGGTCCTTCCCAATTTGGCGTCAGTTTTTGTCTTCGTTCTGCCTTCCTACAAACTCCATGTTTCTGAGGATGAGGTCTTCTACGTTAAGTTTCCTAACCCTTACTCATCTTGAAATTCGAGTGAGGCCCTTATGCAAGGTTTATCACTTCAATCACCTTGTAGGCTCTCGTCATTCTTTACTTGTAAATCTCTGCTCTGAGCAACGAGTCCCCTCGGACCTCTGGGAGAAGGTTGAGGTCATTTCTCAGTTTTTCTTCCTTGGTTCTAGGGTCTGAGTTTTTTTTACCCTTGGGCTCAGGTTGGTGAATTCTAGGGGGGAGGACTGCCCTAGAGCCATAAATAGGTGGAAAGGGGTTTCTGTTGTGACCGCATTCTCCGTCGTCCTTGATGCCCACAATACATTCGTTAGCTTTTCGGTCCAAAGTCCCTTGGTTGTGTCTAGCTTTTTCTTGATTCTGCTAACCAGGATTTCATTGCTTGACTCGACCTGCTCATTCGTCTAGGGTCTGGTGACCAATGTGAAGCTTTCCCTGACTCCGTACTCGGCTAACCAGTCTGTAATTTTTGGTGTATCGAACTACCTTCCATTGCCAAGGATGATGCTTCGTGGGGTGCCAAAGCATGTGAGGATATTCTGTGGTATGAACTTATTTACATTGGCCACAATTGTATTCTTCATGACTCGTGCCTCGTTCCACTTAGTGAAGTAGTCAATAGTGACTATGGCATACTTCAATTGCCCTAGAGCCTGTGGGAAGGGTCCTATTATGTCCATGCCCCAGAGATGAAAAGACATTGGAGATAGTATGAGGGACAGCTTTGCTAATGGAAGCTTCGGTACATCGGTCGCATCTTTCTTTGTAGTGGGTAAGTAAAAACCAAGCGTCAATATTTTGTGTGCCGCAGTTCGTCCTCCTTGGTAGGCCTCGCAGATCTCGATGTGAGCCTCTGACATTATTTCTTTCCCCTGCCATTTGGAAAAACATTTCAGTAGCCGGTGACTCGGTCCCTTTTCGTACAGGGTGTCGTTTCTAACTTCAAACGACTTGGCTCTCGTCTGGATCCTTTTCGCTTCCTTCTTGTCCCCTGGGAGCCTTCCATCCTTCATCCATGCTATCAAGGGTTCCATCTAGCCATCAGTCCTGTTAAGAAAATGCACTGTTGGCTCGACTTCTATGCTCCTCTATTGTTTTTTTGCCCAAAATATGTTTCGGGACACCCCTTTCATTGATGAACTAGCCAGTCAAACCAGTGCGTTGCTATGGTTTTCTCCTAGCGTAGAACATGGTCCATGACTACCTCGTCGAATCCCTTGATCTCTTCCTTGACATTTCTAAGGTAAGCTTTCATCCCTTTGTCTCTCGCCTTGTATTTCCCTGAGACTTGCGATACGACGAGTTGGGAGTCCATCTGTATCTTCAAGTTTGTTGCCCCAATGTCTTTTTCCATACCTGAGCCAGCGATGAAGGCCTCATACTCAGCTTCATTGTTTGATGCTTGGAACTTGAATCTCATCGCATATTAAAAGACATCCCCTTCGGCCAAGGTGATAATGATGCTGGCCCCACTTTCGCTTTCACATGAAGAGCAGTCAACGCTTATTTGCCAGGATTCAGTCCAATAGCTTAGCATCTTCTCAAATCCTATCAGTTCGGCGACGAATTCGGCCTTTGCCTGACTCTTTATCTCCCTTGTGGGTTCATAGGAAATATCATAATCTGTGAGTTCATGTGCCCAGATTTGTGCTCTCCCTACCGAATCAAGTTTCCCTAAGATCTTCTTCAGTAGATGGTTCGTCAAGACTGCTGTTGGGTGATTTCAAAATAGGGCCCGAGTTTCCTCAAGCTGATGATGACCTCTAGAGTGAACTTTTTCTAGCTTGTAGTACCTGAACTCGACCTGGAGAGTAAGTGGCTGCTGAAGTGGACCGGATCTTGTTTCCTCTCCTCTTCATTGACGAGGAGCAAGGCGACATCCCTTTTGGAGACAACTAGATATAGGAAGAGCCTTTTGCTAGCCTGTGGTGAGGTAAATGTTGCGAGGGAACTCAGTCTTCGCTCAACTCAAATCTCCTCCCTTAGTGCTGCAAAGAAGTGTGCACACTTATCGACCAATTTGGAGACGAAACATTTCAATGCCACTATACATCCAGTCAACTTTTGCACGTCCTTTACGCACCGTGGTGGCTTCATATCAATGAAAGCTTTCACTTTCTCAGGATTGGCGTTGATGCACCTTTCACGACCATAAAACCCAAGAACTTGCCTCCTTGTACTCTTAAGACACATTTTTTGGGGTTAAGCTTCATCATAGTCATCCTGAGGATTTTGAATGTTTCCCTTAAGTCTTCCACATGGTTGGATGACTTTACACTTTTTATGATGAGGTCGTCTACATAGGCTTCGAGGTTTCTCCCGATCTATCCCCCAAAGACCTTTTGGACGTGCTTGTGGAATGTGGCCCTGGCGTTCTTCAAACTGAAAGGCATCTTGGTGTTACAAAACACCCTTTCATTGGTGAAAAAGATCGTTGAGCTCTGGTCTTTCTTTCATGATGTAGACCTGGTGGTACCCCGACAAGGCGTCTATGAAACTTAAGAGTTCATGGCCAGTAAAGGAGTTGACCAATTTGTCCATCCTTGGAAGTGGGAAGTGGTCTTTTTAGCAATCTTTATTCAAACCAGTGTAGCCAACGCACAGTTGCAGCTCCATGTCGCTGTCTTTACAATTACCACGTAAACATCCATTTTGGGTACCGACACTCTCGGATGAATTTGGCTTCCAGCATTTCTTGACTTCCTTCGATCCTTCTCATCTCCTATGTTCGCCCAGATGTCTCTTCTTATTCTACACATGTTTGAGCATGGGATTTATGCCGAGCCTATGTTCCATTAGGGTTCTATGGATTCCCGACATCTTGTCTGGTCCGAAAGCAAAGACATCCTGGTACACTCGCAAGAAATCTGTTATCTGTTCTCGGGTGGTCTTGTCGAACTCTTCACCAACGTACGTGACACACTGTGTACGAGAGTGGTCATAGATTCCCTCCACCTTCCCCCCGGCGGGACTTGCTCTCACCCTTTCTTCAATCCTTGCGTCGGCTACTTTAGAGGGGACTATGTTTACCATCATGCACTATAATCCCTTCCCTTTATATTATTTCATCTACAGGGGTCTCTCTTCTATATTAACAATGACTCTTCCCTCTTCTGGTGTTTCCTTCTTCCTTCGCTTCGATTCTGGTTCGGACGTC
The DNA here is from genome assembly GCA_900322205.1 of Kewa caespitosa. Taxonomy (NCBI): domain Eukaryota; kingdom Viridiplantae; phylum Streptophyta; class Magnoliopsida; order Caryophyllales; family Kewaceae; genus Kewa; species Kewa caespitosa. Next base: position 3,253 of record ONZA01016432.1, on the reverse strand, counting down.
GCCTTGCTTTTTTGTTTCTAGTGCTTTTGCCTCTAAGGCACTTAATGTAGCAAGCCTGAGACATTTTTTTGATGTAGAGGACCTTCCCCACTTCGCCATTGTCTCAGTGGAATTTCAATGTAAGTAACATCACGTTGGGGGTTCTGTTGATCCTGTTCAAAGTCAGTCGTTAGAGGAGAACATTGTACACCAATGGTACGTTAACAACAAGAAACTCCGAGAAGGCATGTCTTGCCTCGCTCTTCGGCCTAATCCTCACCGGGAGTTGGACACTACCTATTGGCTGAACCTTGTTTCCACCGTTGGGTGGCATATAGGAACTATCTTGTCGGCTGCGTAGCCGAGTTCTTTGAGACATCTTCTTGTGATAACATCTACTGAGATTCTCGTGTCTATGAGAACTCTCTTTACTAGAGTGTTTTCAATCTTCATTTCTATCACCAAGGGGTTGTCGTGAGGAAGCAGGATGGACCTCATGTCAGTATCGTCGAAGATGATGGGCTTTCACAATTTTGAGACTTCCTAATTAACATGATTTGATCGAGGGACTTTAGATGGACCCTTCTCGCTTTGTTTGTGAGACTACCTCCTGCCGGGCCACCCAAGATGACGGCCACCTCGTAGGAGTTTGATGAAGACCCCTAGAGCTTGGTTGCTTCATGGATCGAGTAGAGAGTGGTCATGTCTTTATCCTTCAGAAACGAACTAATCTTCCCCTTTTATGCCAGCTTTTCTAGATGACCACCGAGTTCTCGACAGTACTTTGTATTGTGCCCATGATCTTTGTGGTAATAATAGAAAAACTAGCTTTTGTTGTTACCATATTTCATCGGGGTTGGATCGAGAAGCAATTTGGGGTCAATTTTTGCTAGGACAACTTCTTGGTTGCAGTTTTGCCAAATTTTCTTCATGATTCTTCTCTCGTCGATGCCTCCATTAACCACGTCCCTTCCAGACCTCTCCCACGATGTGATAACTTAAAAGAGTAGGTTCCGACGAAGGGTAGGGTGAGTTTTTCCTTCTTCAGCCACATGTGCTCGAGATATTTCAAGATTTCACTTCCCTTGACGATGTCTTTGACGTAATCTGTGCAACCTTTCGTCCAATTGTTCTCTGTTATTTTTAGGCACTCGTCGTTGAAGCACTTGTCAAAATCCTTCATCGGCTCATTTCTCCCATGGACGATGTTGAATTGGTCTTCTTAGCATTTTTCGGTCTTTCTGCAGGTCATGAAATTTTTCATGAAGATGTAGCAGAGCTTGTCAAAAGTATGCACACTATGACGGGGCGGACTGTCCAGCCACTTGAGGGCTGGTCCTTCCAGCGTGTCAATGAAGTGAGACCGACCGTGGCGTCCTTCTTGTCTTGAGTCTTTATGGCCATTAGGTGTTGCCTGGGGGAGGTCTTTTCATCATATTTCTTGATCTTTCCATTTCGAGTGTTTAGATTGATGGGGTCAACCATTATCTTTTCATTGAAGGGGACTTTCATAGTAAGGTCGGGGCTTATCTCCAATCCCCTAAAACTTTTTGTGATATTGTCGTAGTCGATTCTTGGACTTAGACAATAATTGACCAGGCCTTACTGCTTCTGTAGCGTCTCTGCCTCCCTACGCCATATTGTCTCCCGGACATCCTCCATCCTTAGACTCTTGACCTCGCCTTTAGAGGCTTTTTGCCTCTTCATTGCTTCCAGCCTCTACTGCAGATTCCCACTGCTCCTTCTCAAGGCTTTTGGAATATTCGTGCTTAGGCTTCCTCCTGAAGCC